>CM060262.1:26008217-26025717 GCA_030684275.1 Acipenser oxyrinchus oxyrinchus
CATGGTTTGCAAATATCTTTAACCTAGTATAGTAGCAGATAGCATGTTTTAAAATGAAAATGCATGTTTACTGTACATTGAGACCTATATAATGAATGGAAGTGAACAGCATGTAAAACTTATGGAACTATTTGTTGGCTACCACTAACCCATTTTAAAATGGAGTGCCTTTGTACAGTATATCAGGCATCTCATCTTTGGAACTCATTGTCTTCAAGCATAAACATATAAATATTTATTATAAATCTGACCAGGGTGACACCTCCTGTGAATATTGACTGTGATCAGGATTGTGTACACAGAAATTGTTTTACTTGTTTTATGCTTTTATTTGTATTAATGTCTTTATGACTGTTTGAATGTTGATTTATTGATTTTATAAGGTGGTTATTTCTCTTGCCAGGAACTCCTTGAAATATCGCAAGGGTTCTCTCTCCTGGTTTAATAAATACATGTGAAATTTGAAATGTAGTACCAAATACATTTTTCTTTGAAAGCTGAATTCATATCATTTAACTTTTGCAGTTAACATAATGAGAGTACATTTGCATAACAATATAGTTTAAAGAAAAAAAAAAACAGGTAGAGATGCCAGTTAAAAATACTCAAAAAATGACAAATGAGGGCAATAGCACTCAATGGGTTAAGAGCAGGGCTCACCCATGCCCAGTGGCTAATGCAAAAGCTTAGTTCTACATAAGCATGTGCAAATGGAGAATCACAACTACTAAAAACTAATACAACATCTTTGACAAAAACATTTCAACAAGAACCCTTTATCAAAGTCTTAACTTCCTATTTAGTACATATTTTACAATTGAGTGCCAATTGATTTACTCATCTGTGTGGACACATGTAGTGTATCTAAAGGGAAAGGGTCTGGCTTTGCGAACAGTTTTGAAAAATCATATTATGAACTGATGAAATGATGGATAGCATGCGATTGATAGAGATGGGTATGGGAAAGTGATAAGAGTTGAATATCTGCTTACTTGGCATTTTCAGATCCCACTGGGGAGGGGAATTAGAGCAGGGCTTAGGCTGCCAGGCTGTCCCTCTATGCCTGCACATCACTTAGCTTTCCTTGAGGCAAAGTGGGCAGCTGCTCTCCGAGGCTTTACCCCAGCCTCCTGTTCTAATGGCTTAAAGCTGAAGAAGGAAGTTTTTAATGGTGAACAATAAATGTTAATAGCAATTCTCCTCCCATTTTAAAAAGCGATCTTCCAGATTATGCAAAGATGTAAGTGTGACGCCCAGATGGACACATTTACACTACCCCAAATGTCCCAGAGAATTGAACACTGTCAGTACCTTATTATAACTAATGTTAATACCAAGTTGACATAGCATATAAAAATACTGGTTTTGCATTTTTCTTCTACATTGGAGTTTATTGAAATGTAACAAAAACAACAAACAAACAAATGGCTCCAGAGAGGTTGGTCGACTAAAACGACCTTTTAGACAGGCATTCAAATAAATTCTTGCAAAATGAATTGATCGCATATCCATTGCTGCATACTCAGCTTCCCAGAGAAGGCTTGAAAAGTTACCGGAAAAGATCTTACTCCTTACTCCCTGCTTCATCTGTTCCTGTTCCCTCCTCCCTGCTCCCTCCTCACTCCTTCCTGCTACATCAGACCCTGTTCCCTCCTCCCTACTCTCTCCTGCCTCATCCATCCTCCCTGCTTTATCAGTTCCTGCTCCCTCATCCCTGCTTCATCAGTCCCTGCTCCCTCCTCTCCTCCATGCTCCCTCCTCCCTCCTTCCTGCTTCCTCCTCACTGTGTACTTCATTGCACAAACCCTTAATAAATCAAAAATACCTTTGACTTTTTAAAAATAAATCCCCAGGATAAATAAAAAGAATGATCTCAGAGGATTTGGACATTTCAGCTTGGAGATTGACGGGGATGGGGGGGCTTGCATTGTTTCACAAAACTGATTTAAACTTTCTTTCATCTCCTCAGAGACGCAGAGCCAGCCCAGGGTTTCCACACATTATGTGCAAAATGGGAAAGAAGATGCACATGAATCAGGCAATTTCATGTCTCAGCTAGATTTCTATCCATCTGCTTTGATATGATTGCTGTGACCAATGGAATCAGTCCAGGCATTGTGCTGGCCCCTGAGGCCCTTTAAATTGAAGAGCTGCCACATTACCCACCTCAGTAATATGAGTTAAAAATTGGAGCGCATTGAAGACCTTATCCAATTAGGACTATAAGACTTTGAAAGGAGTTTTGCAGGAGTTTGATTTGGTCACAGTCTTTTTAGTGTGGCTTGAAGGTAAACCCAAACTCTCAGGTCTGTTTTAAGGAATATCTTTTGTTAATGACTGTTAATTAAACAAAGTTCACAAAACTTTTTTTTCAACACGTTTTAAAGAGTGCTGATTCTCATTTCTTGAAGTTAAGTTTAATCTAAGAGAATGTTTATCAGCACTTCCTTAATGTTTTGTGAATGGGTCCCAATACGAGTTCAGCAATGGATGGTGTGGAAAGGCAGGGGTTGTGTTTTACCCTACAACCCTAGAACAACAGGTGTGTCCTAGCAAACTATGTGACTTAATGTTGAAGATGCCAGACCGTAGCATTTCCAAAAGTACCAGGGAAGCGTGTTATCTTTTAATATGCTTCTAACCTCTGGACATGTACAGTAGGTACACTTGGCTCAAGTACTCAAGTAATGTTTAGGGTAATTTCATTTGGTTCAGAAAGCGGTGTGAAAACTATTTTGTAACTCTGTTTTACAACATTCTTCCCGATAGTCTTCTGTTGCTGTCTGTCATAGTTATGAACCCGCTTCCCAGCAGTTTAGTTCAGATGGGATCGGCCCACAGATCATTCTATTTAATGAGTGATGCTTCATGTACTGATTGCTGCTTTATGTGTTCGGAACAGGGATGGCTTCATCAGTCCCTCCTCCCTCATCCCTCCTTCCTGCTCCCTTCTTCCTCTTTCCTACTCCCTCCACCCTGCTTCTTCCTCCCTGCTCCCTCCTGTCTCCCCCTGCACCCTCCTCCCTGCTCCCATCTCCCTCACCTGTCCCTGCTCTTTCCTCCCTGCTCCCTCCCTCCTACCTGCTTCCTCCTCCCTCCTTCCAGCTCTCTCCTCCTTCCTGCTCCCTCCCTCCTCCTTGCTTCCTCCTCCCTTATCCCTCCTTCCAGCTCTCTTCTCCTTCCTGCTCCCTCCCTCCTCCCTGCTTCCTCCTCCTTATCCCTCCTTCCAGCTCTCTCCTCCTTCCTGCTCTCTGCTCCTTTTTCCCTGCTCTCTCCTCTCTTTTCCCTGCTCCCTCATCCCTCCCCTAGCTCCTTGCTCCCTCCTTCCTGCTCCCTCCTACCTGGTCCTCCCCTCTCCTCCCTCTTCCCTGCTCTCTCATCCCTCCCTAGCTCCCTCATGCCTCCACCCTCCTTCTTCTCCCTCCGCCCTCTTTCCTCTCCCTCTTCCCTGCTCCCTCCTCCCTCCCCTGGTCCTCCTCCTCCCTGCTCCCTCCTCGCTCTTCCCTCATCCCTCCTCCCTGCACCCGCCCACCTCATCCCTGCTTCCTCCTCCCTGCTCCCTCATCCCTCCTCCCTGCTCCCTCCTCCTTCCTGCTCCCTCCTCCCTGCCCCCTGCTCCCTCCTCCCTGCTCCCTCCTCCTTCCTGCTCCCTCCTCCCTGCCCCCTGCTCTCTCTTTCCTGCTCCCTCCTTAAACCATAGAAACCATCTTGGATATATTTTATTTGTTTTCTGCGTCACAATTGCTCGTAAACTGAATGCATTTCTTTCAAACACCATGTGGTTCAACTGTGTTTCTGAAGGGTAGTGTTCTCAGCAGTTTACTAAGTTAGTTCAGACGGGATCAGCCCACAGAGCATTCTATATAATGAGTGATGCTTCATGTATTGATTGTTGCTGGATTTGTGTAGAACAGGGACAGCTTCATCAGTCCCTCCTCCCTGCTCCCTCCTTCCTACTCCCTCCTCCCTGTTCCCTCCTCTCTCCATCCTCCTCCGTCCTCCTTGCTCCCTCCACCCTCCACCTGGTCCCTCTTCCCTACTCCCTCTCTCCTCTCTGCTCCCTCCCCCCTCTTGCTCCCACCTCCCTCCTCTCTCCCCTCCTGCCCCCTCATCAGTGCTCCCTCCCCCTCATCCCTGCTCCCTCCCTCCTCCCTTCTCACTGCTGTCATCCTTCCTGCTCCCTCCTGCCTTTTCCCTCCACCCTCATCCCTCCTCCCTGCTCCCTCCTCCCTCCCTGGTGTCTCCTCCCTCCTCCCTGCTCTCTCATCCTTCCTGCTCCCGCCTCCTTCCTGCTCCCTCCTCCTTGCTCCCTCTTCCCTGCTCCCTCCTCCCTGCTTCATCAGTCCC
The DNA here is from genome assembly GCA_030684275.1 of Acipenser oxyrinchus oxyrinchus. NCBI lineage: Eukaryota > Metazoa > Chordata > Actinopteri > Acipenseriformes > Acipenseridae > Acipenser > Acipenser oxyrinchus. The sequence continues at coordinate 26,012,565 of CM060262.1, forward strand.
TGCTCCCTTCTCCTTCATCTCTCTTCCTTGTTCCTTCCTTAAAACATAGAAACCATCTTGGATATATATATATATATATATATATATATATATATATATATATATATATTTTTAATTTATTTTCTGTGCCACAATTGCTCATAAACTGAATGCATTTCTTTCAAACACCCTGTGGTTCAACTGTGTTTTTGAAGGGTTGTGTTCTCAGCAGTTTAATAAGTTAGTTCAGACAGGATCAGCCCACAGAGCATTATATTTAATGAGTGATGCTTCATGTATTGATTGTTGCTATATTTCTGGGGAGCAAGGATTGCTTCATCAGTCCCCCTCCTGCTCCCTGGTCCCTCCTCCTTCATCCCTCCTCCCTGATTCCTCCTCCCTCCACCTGGTCCCTCCTCCTTGCTCCCTCCTTCCTGCTCCCTTCTCCCTCCCCCTCATCCCTGCTCCCACCTCCTTTCTCCCTCCTCCATGCTCCCTGCTCCCTCCTCCCTGGTCCTCCCTCATCCCTCCTCCCTGCTTTATCAGTCTTTGCTCCCTTCTCCTTCCTCTCTCTTCCCTGCTCCCTCCTTAAAACATGGAAACCATCTTGGATATATATGTTATTTCTTTTTATTGCTCCAAAACTGAATGCATTTCTTTCAAATACCCTGTGGTTCAACTGTGTTTTTGAAGGGTAGTGTTCTTACACATTGCATTATATTACCATAGAGTAGGATAGCTGTTACTAACTAGCTGTTACTAAGATACTGAACTTGATAACACACAGAGAGAATCATTATTGAAAAGGTAAACAGAAAAAAATGAATGTATTTAACTGCCTACAATGCATAAGTGAGGCACTAATAGAATGAACTAAATTACTTATTATTATCATTTATTTCTTAGCAGACTCCCTTATCCAGGGCGACTTACAATTGTTAGTAACAAAAGATATCACATTATTTTTACATACAATTACCCATTTACACAGTTTTTTTTTTTTACTGGAGCAATTTAGGTAAAGTACCTTGCTCAAGAGTACAGCAGCAGTGTCCCCCACAAGGGATTGAACCCACGACCCACCGGGCAGAAGTCCAGAGCCCTAACCACTACTCCACACTGCTGCCCGTTAATGTTCCCTAAACTAAACCGTACAGATGCATAGCTATTAGCTGGGTGGTATTCATGTGATATATAGTCCAGTGCAACATGTTTCTAGTTGAGTAAAAGAAAGAGGCAATGTCTCATTAACTCACCCCCCCTTCCCATATTTCCGTTACCCTTATTTTCTCCTTCTTACATTAATTGTACTGCATTGATCTGCTATAAGCACATCCTGCTACATTTACTTTTTTTGAGAGGGATTAAGTGAGGGAGCTGGCAGGCACTTTTCCATGTTATCAGCATAGACAATCACTCAAATTGAATAAATTATGAGCAGGCAAGTGCAGAGAGGGAAGATTAAAAGCAGATCTCTGTTTTATAGGCAAACAACCAACAAGTTTGGCATTTTCTTTTCTTTTCTGAGAGGATGCAGGGAGCAGTGAAACTGTTTTTCCACGTTGCATTGCATAAAATGACTTGGTAATTTGAACCAATTGCAGGATAGGGATGATCTGTGGTCTTGTTACATCTGCGTTTTAGAAAGTCAATAGTGTTATTTTTATTAAAAAATTCCTGAGTATCTAATGCAGAAATCTGTGTAAACGCGACCTCTGTGCCATAGTCTACTGTCTAATGTATTATCCCTGTGGTACATTTACAGAGAACCACATTTTTATTTGTAATAAACTAAGAATATTTTTTGGCACATGTTACTGAGAGCATCAGAAATTAGGAATACATGGAAGCACCTGTCTGTCCATCTTTATGTCACGCTTACATTTGTGTGGTGAAACTTGGTAAGGACATTCTTTAGCCAAAGTTGTTGAGGGAAGTAGATCATCTACTACAAACCATCCCACTTGATCCGCCCTTATTTACTAGATGTGTCATCTATACAATTAACACCAATAAATGAGACTAAAGTACAATGCGATGGTGGAGAGCTGTGGAGAAGTAGAGGGGGTTGTTTTCTACGAAGATAAATGAATTGACAGAATTTTGCTCATGTCTGTCTGTATGTCAAACATATATTTTATATGTACAGTATCTAGAGAACCGGTCATCCATCTGTGACATAACTTGGTTCTAGGTCTTTCTTGCTTGTGATTTTTTTAATGCTCCTGAGGCCATATCTTGGGAGCTATTTAATCAACTTACAATATAGTTCTCATTAGCATTATACCAGTATGTTTGTATTTGCTGTAGTGGTGTGTCCATGTTTCAATCTGTGCATACAGTATCCATGGAATAGGATCTCCAGGGAAATATAAAGATGCAAGAGGCAGACAGAAGCAGTAGGGAGTTCTAATTGACATGTAGCTGGAGTAGCAACTCCCTGCGCCAGGAACACTCTGAACTCTACTTGTCCTGGCTCTTAATGACAAACACATGTGCACATCTTCTATTATGGCATATCTGGTCACTGTCACTAAGTAACTAAAAACTATTGTGTCATGTCTGAGTTCCTCTGTATTTTTCCATAAAGTTTCAGCACAACTGGATATGCTGTTCTACAGAAGTAAAATCACTATTTTTTATTTCTAAGTGAAAGCTAGGTGCACTTTCATATTTGGTGTGTTCATTTCTAGTTCTGAAACTAGTCGTTCAGTTTAGACCGTTACAAACTAGGCATTCAGTGTTAAGAACTGACCCCTGACTGGAGGTCCATTCAGGGATGGAAATTAGACTCCCAGTGCATAGCAGTTTGAGCCATTCATGGTTTTATAGAAAACTGGCAAAGTGGTTAACAGGGCCTGTTCCTCGCTGCCAGATTACACTGGAGCGTTATTGTCACTAATTTCTTTACAAAATTATAAAAGTCAAATCTGCAGTGCCAACTGTTTCCCCAGAACAGCCAGGATGTGCAGCGTTGCAAAATTAGTAGTAAAAATGTCAACAAAGTGGAGCTGTTAAGTGCAGAGACAGCATGTCCACGCACACGGTTCCCAATGGCCTCAATCAAGCAGAGCGCTTTCGCTAAATAAACGGAGCCGCTGCCGCTGCTAATAAACTCTCGCTCTAATTACTGGCTGCTGATGCATCGACTGAGGCAAATGAGATTCTAGCAGCCATTAATTATCTAACGAAGCCAGCAGTGCCGCAGACAAGGTGCAGCTGATTAAATATTAAAAGGGAGCATATGGGGAGTGCTGGGGAACGGAAAAATAGAAGAGGCTCGACATCAGAAACATAAAAAAGAAGCGTTGCTCGGAAGAGAAGGCTGTGCGAAGGGTTGTCTCACTCGGAGGACCCAGAAAGGCAATTAGGAGAGAGAAAACAAAGCAAACAAAGAGCCTGACTTATGAAACTGAGCTCTGATGAAAGGAGCAGGGTTTCAAGAAGTGACACGAATTCAGCAGGGAGGGTTTGAGGGAGATCTCACAGTGCTGGACCTATGTGCTTATAGTCATTTAAATGGGACTGGACCACTAAATGCAGGGATGGCAAAAAGACATATCAGTTTCACCTGTTCCACGTCTTAATACAAGCTTGATTAGCCACATTGTCTATGTCAGGTGTCTGTTATTAAACTCATAGTAAAACCATGAATGGATCAAACTGCTATGCAATGGCAGTCTTATTTCCATCCCTGAGTGGACCTCGAGTTGAGCTTAGTTCTTAAGACTGGATGCCTAGTTTGTAAAGGTTTAAACTGAATGGCTAAATATTGTCTCAAAACTAGAAACAAACACACCAAATATGAAAGTGCACCTAGCTTTCACTTATAAATGAAAAATAGTGATTCTTAGAGTTTTACTTCTAGATAACCACATACCAAATTGTGCTGGACATTCTTTAAGTTACGGTTCGAGAGAATCAGAATCTGAAGGCATATGGAAAAAAATGAAGTATTACATATGTTGTTGGGCTTATTCAATTGTGATGACACTTGATTGAAACATTCTTCCACACTAAGTCATTGGGAGTACCTAAGTCTACTGTATTGTATTTGAAATACACATTTTTAAATGTGCTTTATTTTTATTATTTATTTCTTAGCAGACGCCCTTACCCAGGGCGACTTAGAGTGTTAAACAAAAAATACATTTCAAGAATCACAGTATAAGTATTAATACAATTAAGAGCAAGATAAAATACAATGACTTCAGTTCTAGTAAGTACAAGTATATGACAAAATACGATTCAATATCAGAACAGATAACAGTGTCAGTGATAGTTACATCAGGATACGATTAAATGCAAAATACTACATATTGAATAACACTTGTGGCAAATTACAGTACAGTACTCTGTAAAGTACAGGATTAAATGCAGTAAAATAGGAGAAGATAAGTGCAAGTAAAGTGCAGCATTAAGGAAGAGTGATAAAGTGTCCAGAGGGAAGAGAAGTTCTACAGGTGCTGTTTGAAGAGGTGAGTCTTGAGGAGGCGCCGGAAGGTGGTCAGGGACTGGGCAGTCCTGACATCTGTAGGAAGGACGTTCCACCACTGTGAGGCGAGGGTGGAGAAGGAGCGGGCTCTGGAGGCATGGGAGTGTAGAGGAGGTACAGCCAGTCTTCTAGTGCAGGAGGAGCAGAGGGGTCGAGTGGGTGTGTAGGGAGAGATGAGGGTCTGGAGGTAGCTGGGTGCAGTCTGGTCAAGGCATCTGTAGGCGAGTACAAGAGTCTTGAACTGGATGCGAGAGGTGATCGGGAGCCAGTGGAGTGAGCGGAGTAGTGGGATTGCGTGGGAGAAGCGAGGCAGAGAGAACACCAGGCGAGCAGCGGAGTTCTGGATGAGCTGGAGTGGATGGGTGGCGGATGCAGGGAAGCCAGCCGGGAAGGAGTTGCAGTAGTATAGGCAGGAGCGTACCTGGGCCTGGACAAGTTGCTGGGTGGCGTAGCTAGTGAGGAAGGGTCGGATTTGGGTTTTGGGTGGATGTAGGTCATGGTGACCTTTTTCATGAAACTGAAACACATTTCTAGGCTGCAACCTCCTCCTCCTACAAACCTCTTCTGAAAGGAATATAAACTTTTAGTATTTATAGCACGATACAACACAAAACAACATTTTTACTGCTTATGGGAAAAAGAGCTAGTTTTGTTCTCTTTCTCTTCAAAATCTGGCCCCTTTTGATTGATTCCCAAATGTTGAATAATTACATACACTACACAGATCCTGAATACAATCATAAAACTACAGACATAGCATTTTTATCCTGCCTATCAATGTGGTTTTGAAATGAAACGTTAGGTTACTTACCATAACCCTGGTTCCCTAAAAGAGAAGATGACCACCAACAAATACTTTTGGGATATGCCTGCCTTAGGTAGGTATTCGCTGAGCATTTTATGTCAGAGCTGAACGACTACTTATTCCCTTGGCAGACGGGACCGAGGACATCATTCCACAGGGGGGGCTATCGGCAGCTCTGACATAAAGTGCTCAGCGAATACCTACCTAAAGTAGGGATATCCCAAAAGTATTGGTTGGTGGTCGTCTTCGAATTGAAAGGGAACAGCATGTTATAAATGCACATGAATAGTTTGCAACAGATAATTTCCTTCAGGACGTGCTATTAGGGTTTTATAGTTCTTTAGTGATGCTGGTAGCCACTACCTGCAAAATAACTGTTGGCTTGTTAATGATAAAGGATTTCAGATCTCACTGCACATGTATATCTGCAGATCAGATCTCCCAAGGGCACTGCCCCTATACAGCCCTGCACCTGACCTGCGGGTGGACCGCCATTTTGAAGGGTGAGATGGCATCTCAGCATCTTGTGGTAATTTAATCCCCAGGCCTCTCTTGAGTAAAAGACTGGCAGGTGTGACAAACTGTGTGACAGTTTTGCGAGGCAAAACTGCTATCCACCGGGGAAGTGAGCACAGACCACCAAACCCATTTCACTCCAGAGATGACAGGCCGGTGCATGAGACTGGAACGTGATCCATTAGTGTCAGAAGGGTTTTATTAAGATGTTAGTTAGTGTTTTGATTCATCACCACTTCCATTCCTTGCTTTCTCACCATCAACTGGTGCAGTGATGTCACTTAACCCTTAAACTGCTGCCACAAATGTAGCGTATGTTTGCAGCAGTGAAACAGGGTGTGACAGGGTGGATGGGTACTGTGTACCTTGTTAGAAGCTTTAGCTTTCTGAATTGTCTATCTGATTTGAGGAGATATGCTGCAATTTTGACCTGAACTTGGTTTATAAGCTATTTTTTTTTTTTTTTTAATTACCAAAAATATGTTACAAGCACATCCGCACCTCCTTATACAAAAAAATAAATACATTTAGGATAAAGAAAACAATATAATTCTCTCTCAGTAATTGTGTGTGTTAAAGATGTGCTGAATGTTAAAATCTGCTATATGCATGTGAAACCTGAACCATAAGCAAGGCGATGCAAAGTAAAATAGATGCAGCAGAGATGTGGTTCTTGCGCAGGATGCCAAGAATTCCCTGGACGGCACGAAAAAGTAACAAAGACATACTTAACACAGCAAACACCACCAGGAACATCTTGACACAAATAAGAACAACACAGCTTACATTTCTAGGACATATTTTAAGGAAAACCTGAGCCTAACCGGTATGACTGAAGGGAAGAGAGCGAGAGGGAGACAGGCAAAAATATCTGGACCAAATTCTGGTGGACCTAGGAGAGGGATGGAAACTACTCCAGCTGGCAGCAGACAGGACAAGGTGACGGAAAATGATAGTCAACGTCAAGGACACGGCACCATGATGATGATGATGATGACGATGATGAATGTTAAAAGAAGTGTCAGGTTACTGGTGAGCTGAGCCATAACTTTTAAACACCTTGAAGACATTAAGGAAGATTTGTAGTTGAAATGATTGGCCAAAAATTGTAGCTTTGAGTAGTGCTGCTTTTGAGTTGAAATAAGAGTGTCACGTTTTGAACCATATTTTAAGAATACATTTTAATGAAGAGTAAAAACTGTTGTTCTAATAACACCTGTTTAATGTCCTGGTAAGTTAGGCTGGTATTGCTTGCATAGTGAGGAGTGGTTATGCCACTACACTGTTTTTATGGTTGCTGTTTTCTCACATTATCACCTGCTTATCACCAATTGCAATCTTTTTTTATATTTATAAATTAATTTGGACATGTTTTCCAGTGACACTAATTAACAGAAATTATGTAATCGGCATTTGTAATTTTCTTCTGTTTCCAGTAATAACTGTTAATATTGATCAGGTCAAGGTTTGAGTAATAGAATGATATAGAATCACTTGGTAATGTCCTATAATTTCAAATGTAAGCAAATCTGGAGTTTTTATAATATCTGAAATCCACAATCCTTCCCCCTGTCCACCATCTCGTCACAACACATTTTACTTAACATGTAATGCCTAATGTAAAATGTATTGTGCTATACATTCAGGATAATGTGACCATGGATTATCTTTTAGATACAGGGTATAGAAAATTAAATCATGAGCTTGTGTACAGACTACAGCCCTCCTCATTTGTACCAAAGGTTGGTAGGTTACCATTTAGAAGCCAAATTAATGGGAAATCAGAGCACATTGAGAAGAATGAATGGGTTTTCTTTGAATGAATGGGTTTTCTTTCAAGGTGTGTGAAAGCGCTGGCAGCCATGAGGAAAGCCTGCCTGTGGCACAGTTTTTGAGGCCCGCTGCTTAATCTCCGATGAAACATGTCTATTATCTCTGGCTCCCCGGGAGAAAGAAGACCAGAACGGATTTGATTAAGAGCAGATTAACCTCTGCACCGCTGCGATCCTGCCTGACTTTAAAAAAATTTAAACACCTGTCATCGCAGCCTGACAAATTCTGTTTGCTCCAGACGCTTTGAGAGTAAATGAAATGCTGCTCTAATTAGGGAAATGGCATCCCAGAGCCATGTGGGAGCAGACTGCCACAGAGACGGTCAGCGAAGGGCCTGATGCGCCCACCAGCCATTGCCTTTGCCAGAATTCCAGCCATGTTGTTGTATCAGCTGGTGTTCTGCATGCAGCTGACCCTTGTTTGTACAGAAATGAACAGGAAGTAAAGAACAAAATGTAACGTTTTATACAACTGGCCCTTGTTCCTCATCTATTACATGGACTATTGCAGTATTTGAATAAGTATGTATTTAATGTTCTTTACAGTATTTCCACATGTAAAAGTCTTACAGCCCTTATCTGGGATTCTACAAAGAGGTAATGGATTTATTATGGAATTGACTGAGCTTCCTACCGAGAAAGGTTGTTTGATGCATGTTGGAGCTCAGTCTGAGAGTGGATATCTCAGCTGAACTTGATTTGTGGCAAAACACTTTTGCATGGGATCTACAAATTCTCATTGAGGTTTTGAATAAAGTAACGCTCAGACATGACAATATGATTTAAAAACGTCTGTCTCTCTAGCATGAAAATAAACAAGCCTACTTGTACCACAGGAGCTCTTTCAAGAGCTGTACCCTACCTTGCGAGGGAGGACAAACTACCCAAATAAGAAAGTAGCCTACTTTAGTTATACAAAAAACAACCGTTGTGTGGCCGTAAGCCTGATAAAAGGTGTGATGGATTTGTAAAACATAGTTATTCCTGGAACCTTCATAGTGCCATAATCAAAAAGATATGCAGTGCCCTGCCTTTTACTAAGGGGCTGTGAACTCCAAGCTCCAAACCATGCAGCATTTCTCAGCTCTGCCTTGATCCATAGTTAGTCAATACTCTGCTAAAGCATAACATTGCTGTTTTTTGTTTCCAATGTAGTACCTGTCAGGGTCTGAGGCTTTGTAGCTGTTTTCACCCACACACATTTCAATAAACTCTGCAGTGACAAGGGTGCAAGCAGGACCATTTACTGCAGCTTAAAACAAATCAGTGGCATGCTCCCCTGCTACCGACTAACTCCCTGTGGTCTTATTATGTACAATAGGGCCGCAGTGAAAATGCAATATTTGTTACATTAGATAAGCCCAACATGCTTGATTTTGTATAATGAAATACACCCAGGACCACAAAATCATGGGCTTGCCATCAGTCTTATATTATTGAATCAATGACTTAACAAATGTTTTCATGGCATGCCCCAGTATCACCTCCAGTATATTGAGATCAAGTGCTTGTGCCTTACTGTAAGTAATGAAAGCAGTAGTGATTAATTCCACTGTCGGCTCACTTCCCTTACCCTGTTTATATACGTACATAATATGTCATTTATATGCCTGTCTAAGCAGTGTTTATGTGAGCGTGTGGACAGGTTGATCTCACTTGCCTATATATATATATAATATTTATTGATTTCTTCTAATCATCTGTTATTAAAGGCATTTGAGTTGGCCCTTGCAGTTCTAGAGCTATCTATAACGTTTATTATTTGTAATCGGGGAAAATCCCGAAACCTCTTTGTGAAGTAGACAAACACTTTACCTCGTTTCAATATAAACGCATGGCCAGCAGGGAAAGGTTCTATCTACTGGACCCAGCACTTACATGTAACTTTGTTGTTTTGAAGTTAAATAAATACAAATATAAATGACACCACTGGCTCAGGCACCAAGTGCAGTGTAGTAATGAAGTAGCAACACTGTAAGAGCCCATCAACACAGTCAGTGCAATTGTAGGATAATCAATCACACATTTATTATCAGTTAGTCCCACACAGCAAATCAACCTTAGCAAAGAGACCAAAACGACATGATTTAATGCTGGATTTAATATAGTGAAATTAATCAAATCACTAGTGACGGGCCTAGTTATCCACAGGGAAGAGCACTGAGAGGGTTTATTATGAGCGGGCTAATTCTTATGTGAAGAGACACAGGACTAGGACCCACTTACACAGCCAGGGGATTAGTTGGAAGGCATCTCTCTTATTGGTCATCCTCCTTTCCTGTTGTGAAACATCGGAGACTTGGAAATTTCTGCATGAATGGAAATGTTAGCATGATTTGAATGAATTGTTCTGACGCCAGTGGAATTGATTATAAATATTAAGAACAGCAGAGCTTTAAAGGTAAACCACAGAGCGGGTCTTATTATGGGGCAACCATAGTGATAATATTGATAGTTCAAGCTAGAGGTAAGAAAGTGGAACCTTGCTTGACACTTCCTTAAGGCCAATTCACTTGGTTTGGTTTGCTTGAGCAGGAAGACTTTAAAGGCTTTAGGCGGAGCTGTATCTCTTTCAGAGTTGGTTTGTAATTGCTCCATGTTTTATTTGCAAAACTTTTTTTTAACACCCCAGCTTTACACTAAACATAGAGAGGGTTAATTCTACAGTAATTTGGACTTTTAACTGAAATCATTCAGGAGTGCTGACGATAACCTCTAAATCTGTTCTTAATTGCATTCCATTTCACTACACATCTGTAGTAATGATCATGCAGAATAAGGTATGTGTCATTTAAACTTCTTTGTTATTTTTAATACAGTCTTTACAACAAATACAGTATATTGTGTAATTATACTTTCTTGTCATGAAGTACTAAACTAACGGAAACATATGCCTTTATTTTTTATATACATATAATTAATTAAACTTGGCTTACTACATTTTCTCTGTCTTACTTTTCTCATTACCGTATGTCATTATTGAACAGCTTAATTTGAATTTACAGTCCCATTGTACCTTTAAATCCTGTTAGTCTTGAAGTAACAGTATTTGCTTGTTGAGGTTTAATTAACCTTGTGATAGTTTATAAGAAGATTAAACAATATTCAGACACGACCTTTAAGAATATTTCAAGGAGAAAAATAAGCTGGGTTGCTGTACTTGTGCATCTTCCACTAAACCATTTTCTCTTTTTATTTCTATCCATTAGTATGAGACTGTTTCATGTGTTACTCAGCCCATTTTTCCTAATGCAGGTTGTGGATGATGCAAGCCAGTGCACAATCAAGGGGAATGATAGGGAGACATATGGCTTTTGGCATGTGACTTTCAGAGGACTTTTATTTTTTAATATTTAATTGATTTTATAGTAACGTAGACAATAGCATCAAGTATAGCCTCGCTATTGCAGTGGGATTTTCAGCCATGTCTGTTGTTCCTCTAGATACAGACTCTTATTCACTGATAGTTTACCCTGTATTTCTATATTGATTTTGATGATTCTGGACGCTATAGACTGAAAATGAATGCTCTGAATTTTTATGCAAACCCCCCACTGTTGCTATATCCTTTTATGTTTATACACACTCCATTTGATTTGGAATTCACCCACTAGGCTCAAATGAGATGCTTCAATTTCTTTACAATGTTTAAGGGAAGCTTGGTTTTATAGCTGGAAGTTATAAAGCACAATCAAAGAAGAACATTCCTTCAGGGTCAACGCTTCCTGTGTTGGGTTTCAAAACTAGGAACTTCTATCTGTCCTTATCGATTAACACAAGGAGACCATTCCAACATGACATTCTTCTGTAAAGTGATTCAATTAAATTTACCAGCACCTTTAAAGTCTATTAATAAGAAGGTTGGATGGCAAATATAATTTGAAGTGTTACTGTGTGATACTGTTTTGTACAGTTCTAAATGCTTAGATGAGACACATTGAATTCTGTACTTATTGATGTATCTCTAATGTATTACAGCTCAGGTGACTTCCAGCAAGTGGCTTGTTCCTTAAAACCAGTTCTCCCCACCTAATAGCAAATATATCAATAACTAAGACTAGTTTTATTTAACAAAAGCATGTCTTTGTAATTTGTGCCCTGTTTGTCAACTGTATCTCTTGCTAGAGGAAGCATATGCTAATGACCTGATCCAAGAATGTAGGCTTTGGTTCAGGTTTTAATTAGAATCGAATGGTACTGAGACCTGTATGTCAAGTGTTTTTGCCTCTATGTGAAAATCTGGATTTGGTAACAACTCACTTGAGTGTGGCATTTGTGAGTAGTAAGCCACTGCCAAAAGTAATGATATAAAGATATATTTTTTTCCCCTTCATATTTTCTTTTTTTTCATTATCAGATAAAAATTATTAATTTTTTCAAGAACATGTGTGCAGCATGTCGAGAAGTCACATTGCTTAAATCTATAAGCAGAGAAATAAAGAATGACAGCTACCTGGCAGCTCTGGATCTGCCACAGACTGCTGGTTGATTAGCGAGCCATGCCAGTATATGTTGTCTCTGTCCACAAACACGACTGAAATATTACATACCATAGCAGTACTGAGCACAGTCTAACATTTGCGAACTAGCACATACACAGCAACTTAAGTTAATTGTTAGCAATGTGTATAAGACCAACAATACAACAGAAAATCTCTAGTCTGTGTGGTATGTTTTGTTGAGACATTTCATAAAATACTAAATATTACTGTTGTTTTTTTTTTATATACTGTATATGTCAAGAGGATTGGCCAGTATAGAACTCAACTAAAATGAGAACCGAGGAGTGATAGAAGGAACAGGCTGATCAAACACAATTCCTCAGTCAGTGAAGTCTTTGTATGATAAGCATTTGAACCTCAAAATAGTGCACCACCATTTCGTACCACAGTAGGAGGCAATAATAAATGTGAGAATTGTCAGATGTGTTGCAACATCATGTATATCTTGTAGGTTTACTACACAGTAAGTGTAACCTGTACTGGCATCCAGTACTACTTCAAATCAGCACAAATGGCAGCACAAGTATGCATACAAGAACACATTCAGAAGTTAGGAAGCATGTTTGAAACTGCTATTGAGGTCATTGAAGGTGCTTGGGAGGTGTTATGTGATACAAAAGGATCTGCATCGATATTGATTTTCTACCCCCAATATTTTAAGTGAAATAGTTGATGGACAAGTCTTTCAAATTCCAAAAGCGGATCGCTTCTGACGCATTGTTAACTGTTATACATTGGATCAAAGTTTAAGCAAAACTCTGCATGAGAGTTGTATGAATCTGCTTTGACTTGGTCGTGGTTGTCTTATGCTAATTAGAGATTACTAAGTGTAGTGCTTATATGTATGTATGTATGTACAGTTTCTCTTAATAATTCATATCACACAACAGTAGAAAAAAAGAAAGAAGCAACCACAATGTCCCCTTATCTTGTGAAACTTTATTGATGGTTATTGTTCAGCTGATCATACTGCATGCACATACGATGACAAGGAGAACGCCTGGTCACAACACTTTTTTTAAAT
>CM060262.1:26030717-26075717 GCA_030684275.1 Acipenser oxyrinchus oxyrinchus
TAATGGAACCAAGAGCAGACATCGATTCCAAAGGTCAAGTGACAGGGAGACTCAATTCTGCTCCAGGTAAAAAAAAATAACAAAAGCCCTATCAGATAATGGCATCTTGTCATGCCTGTCTGAAAAAGTCTTGTTCAATAGGAATGTGTGTTCTAACTATTTTTTTTTACAGTATGTACAGAATTGGTATTTTAAACTAGATATCAAACATTTCAGCTGACAGATGTGTATTCAGGTTTTTGTTTTGTCTTTTGGATAGGATCTATGCTGTTTTACAGATGAATGTTTGATTTCTTAGGAAAGCCACTTAAATAGAAATAGAAATATGCATGAAGTAAGTTGGCCACTTTGCGTTGCTGTTGTGGAAAAAAAATACCATGTGTCACTCTAAACGATTCTGCTACCACTGGGCATAAAGGGCCCACCCAGCTGACACCTAGAAGTCATATGGCTAACTGCTAACTGGTATTATGGGTACCGTTCATCTCAAGGAAGGGTTCAAACGAAATGCAGTTTTTTCACATGGATGCACAACGCCCCTTGACGGGTAGTAGCATCTTTTGTTGTTTTGTTTATTTTTCACTGCAGAATTGCAAAACGTAATAATTGCCATGAATATTAATGTTATAGGTCGATTGCATTTGATAAGATCAACTATTGCTGAGCTGCAACAATTACACATCTGTTCTCAGTTAGGCAGGATTGCAAGGATTTAGCCAGAAGAACCTGTAAATGTACAGTATACTGTCAAATATTACTGATCAGAATGGAGCCTGCCGTTCAAAATATCTGGAAGTGCTCTGATAAATAATCTTTCTTCTCCTGGTGAGCCTAGATAGCCTCCAACTTCTTGAGAAGGCAGTGTGATACTAACTTATTGTTCCATTCTTTCCCTGCCAGAAACAGTAAAGAGAGTTTGTCGCCTCTGATTACTTACATCATCGTGCAGTTAGCTCCTTATTAATGTCCATGGGTACAAATGAATATATTTGTTTGAAAACTAATATGTTAACTAGGAATACCAATGTAAGATGAAGTCCGGACTCCATGATGCTGCTTGAACTGATTGCTATTTGCTCACTGCAGGTTATTAACAGCTGCTTTTCAAATCAGAATGGTTGCAAAAAGCCCTTCACAAAGCAATACTAAGCCATGACCTCAACTGGCCTCTTATATTTCATAATCCACTGACTCGCATCCTATATTTGCCTCAAGAAAGGGTTGTTACATTTTTCATTCCTTGCTCTGTCGTTTAGGACAGCGAACTCCCACAGACCTCTCTTCCAGCGTCAGGATGCAAATGATGATTTTAAACTGCTGGAAGGAACTTGCTTTCAAAGCCACGGTCCAATAGGCACATATCCCCCACTACAGTCTCGGCTAACATGGATTATACTTCGTTCTCTAGCCTAATCAAAAGGGTTTCAGACTGTACGTTCTCTGTTTACAAATCATGAACCCACCCCCCAGCTGTACTTAATCTTGTCATGCTGTCACATTTGAACGGCCATGTGAAATGACCGAAAACTGCTCGCACACAAGGTAGGCAAGCTGTCAAAGTGATAATGGCAAACACAGTTGGCTGAAAAGGCTGCGACTGTATTCTCTGGCTAAGAAAGAAGGTGGAAATCAAGGGATCCCACCAGGGAAGATCTGTGGCTTATCCCACACATGTACAGATCTTATTAAACCTATCCTGTGGTTTGATTATTATTATTTTTTCAATCACCAGCAGAAGCAAAATTGTTTTCGACTTGACTCCTGATGACGGAGATGATGAGATGCTGACAGAATCTCCCTGCATGGATTCCTTTGTTTATTAAGAGGTAGCAATTTATAATCAATTTCCCTTGCTGGGACTGGAGAGCATTGACACAATTGAATCTGTGCAGAGAATTGAATCTGTGTTTTACTATTATAACTCACTTGTTTAGTAATATTATTGACACTTAACCAAACTAGAACACATTTTAAGTGCATGTGCTACTTCTTTCTTAGAAATGAAAAAATGTTAAAAAAAAATAGCGAGGGAACAACCGAGGTCCATCTTAAATGTCTTTTTAATATTGACCAAAAACTGCCAGAACAGCACATCAATGTGAAAGTCGTTTGATTATCAAAGTTTCTCCATGGCAGACAGTGTGCCTGTAAACTTCTTTAAACCCCAGGCTATAAAACAAGAACAAATTGCCCTTCACTGATGTGTGCTTCCTTAATAAGGATACAGATGGAAGTATTTGAATACATGTTTGTATAAGAGGTAGGTGTTTTTTGATCTGCTGACAATTGTCACTACAGTTGAGGATGCACCAATTAGACTGCAATTCCAGCACCTTCAGTAATACTAAAGACCCAATTGAAAAAAATGTATTGCAGACTACGGTACTAATGTTCACAATTGTGTGTACTTTTGTGTATGTCTTGTCAGCTAAACCTGCAGTCCTAACTTTAGTCCTCCCATTGTCTCAGCATGTGAGATATACACTGACATTGTTGTGACAACTAAAATGCCTAATTTATAACAAGTTCCCAATCCTATTGTGTACAGGGTTACACAATCTAACACAATTGCCCTGAAAACAAAAATGTATTTTATTTCAGGGCACTAACTTTCAACTGTGGTCCAATTTTTTTTTTAAAATTATGATGTGAAGTTAAAATATGGGTAATATGCATAACGTACACTTCACTATCACTGAAATGAGCTTGGTTAAAATTAGACAAGCTCAGATGACTTGGCTTGGAATCGCCCCTTTCTACTGATATAAAAAGTTGGATGTCGCAAATTTTTAAAATTGTAATAAGACTGAAGTTATGGTGTTAGGTACTTCCCATCAATTACATAAAGCCAATGCTGTAAATTTGTCAGTTGATGGTACCATGCTTGAGTTCAGATTTGGGTGTGATTTTTGATCCGGGGTTAACCTTTGAAATGCATGTGTTGAAAACTGTCAAGGTTTCATTTTTTCACCTCAGAAATACAGCTAGGCTTCTACCTATGCTCTCTTTATCTGCGGCTGAAAAATTGGTTCATGCGTTTGTTTTCTCTAGGACTGATTATTGTAACGCCCTGCTCGCTGGTGCCTCTAATAGCATTCTCAACAAATTGCAATATGTTCAAAATTCTGCGGCTAGAATTTTGTCTAGGTCACACTCTAGGGATCACATAACACCCGTGTTGGAGGCCTTGCATTGGCTGCCTGTTAGGTTTCAAGTGGATTTTAAAATCCTTCCCCATGGGCTGGCTCCGCTTTATTTGTCAGATCTTTTAACCTTTTACGCACCTACTTGTAACCTCCACCGATCTTAGACTGTTGTGTGTCCCTTCTGCTCGCCTGCGCTCTATGGGCGACAAGGCCTTCTGTTGCTATGCCCCAAAACTGTGGAACTCTATTCCGTTAGAGATCAGGGATTCAGTAACTTTCAGTGTTTTTAAATCTAGCTTAAAAACATACTTTTTTAGAAAGACATTTTTGTGATTCCTTTTCCTTGTTTCTGTTTTTGTTTCTACGTGTTCTTGTTTTTGTTAAATGTATCTTTGTTCTGTGAAGTGCTCTGAGACGATTGCTTTTACGGGCACTATATAAAATAAAGTTTATTATTATTATATTATTATTTTATTACTGGCACCAGAGGGGAATACATCACTTGAAGAATGTCTAGCAGATCCTGTGGTCACCAAGTCAAGTAGACAAACATTTTGCCTAATGTCTTCATCAGTTTTAGGAGGTCAGCAGTTTTTGTTGCAGTTTTGGTATACAGAATGTGTTTCCATTCTATTCTTAGCCTTGATCCATGAAATGAGACCTGTTATACCCCAGAAATAAAATTAATATTCACTACATTATTAGCTAAAATAAATCAAGCATAATTAAGGGTAAAACAGCTTTCCTTATTGCTACATATTAAGCTTTGTTATGTAATTTTTAACCCTACAAAAAAGGTGATGCCCCTAATTATCTTGATTATTAGTAACAGATGCCAGGTTTCTCATTATGCATTTTTTAATGTATGAGTGACGGGGAGGAACATTAGGTCCCAGTAGTTCATGTGATAAAAACCTGGGTTATCTGCACGTCATGGTTTGACAGGGATTGCCGTGGGTTTTGGATGAGATAAGAGCCAATCAGAACTCGGAACACTGCATGTCAATGATGCAATTTCCATATTTACTCTCTCGCTGTGATTAAGTAGTTAATCCACAGCAGATTAGGTAGAGGACTGCTAGTCATTGTGATGCCAGGCTTTCTTTTTTTTTTCTATTCGACTGCCCGTCCTAATCTTGTTTATCTGACCTTTTGTTATCTCTGTTTACAAGGTCAGCTTTAATTAGTTTGCATCAAGTCTATACAGAGATCAAACTATATAAATTTGTAAACACTACTTTCACAAAGCTCGAACAGGTGACTTCAAGGTTACACATGGTGGAACATCTAACAAACATTATTTTAAAATGTATTTGCGTACAAAACAATACTTGGGCAATACACATACAAACCAAATCAGTGTCTTGGAGCTACCAAATATGTATATATACAAAATGTAGTTTAGGACAGTGGGGGGCATTGGCACTTGTATGTGAAACTGGGTTATAACAGCTACAGTATAGAAGATGGTATTAGTCCTAAGACTAGCTTCAGATGCAATTTAAAATTAGGAGTGTGTAATTGTCCAGCTAAATATATGTATTATTAATTGATCAGAATCATGCTTAAAGTTGATTAGTGCAGATGTTTTAGGATCATCCAGTTCTCATAGAATAATGAGAGTAAAGGTGTTTTTTGAGTTACTTCATCAGTATGCGGATATGGCAAGGAAAAGTATTCACTGTAGACAATGGAAACTTGGCAGGGAGCAACGGCAAGAGATGGTATGGTTAATGTCAGTGTGTTTGTCCTTAAATAACTTTCATACCAGACTGGTACAGCAAATCATCTGTTCTGCTTAGAGTAATTAGCTGTCAATTCCTGTTCACCTCTGATGTGACCTCATGCATTCTGGTTGTGTGGGTTCCTTCAGACACCTTTCAAGGCATTGAAATGGGTTAAGGGATGCCACCCCAAGGATACACTGTAGAAATAAATACTGGTAGTGGCTAAATTGAGCAACTATAGACATGCTATGACAGTGTCCCCTAGGACACAAGGTGCTAACTGTGGCCTTTTCTCGGCAGCACATTCTTTTTTATACTGGCACAAGCATGAACTGGTTAAGGGGATTTTGAATCACACTGCATATTGACCCCGCCCCCCACCTTTCTGCATCTAAGCCAGCCTCAAAAACACATTAAACTTTGACATCAATTCCAAAGAACCTGCTCACCCAGTGGGATAAATCAGATTGATTTAATTCACCATTTTAGTAGACCAGCTAAAAATTCTCTGCTATGGAGCCCTAAGTATTCAAGTGAAAAATTACAATAGTTTCTAAAAGACTCATATAGGCATTTATCAACGATAACCGATGCATTGATGTTTTATTTTTCAAAATAAAGTTTTTTTTTAACAGATATAATAACTAAAAACACTGTGCATAACAGTTACACAAAAAGCACAACTTGTATTTAAATTACGACACTAGAAATTAGAAAAAAAGAAATACAAAGGACTTCAGTTTTTAACAACTGAAAAGAATATGCGTGCGCCCACATCAGATGTCCCTTTAACATTGTAATAATAATAAAAAAATTACTACATTTTAACAGAAGTAATTTCTATCTGAATTATGGTTGTTAATTACTGTAAACAAATGTCCAAAGCAGCAAAACATTTTAATTAATCTCATAAATCCTGACTAATTTAACTACCATACTAAATTCAGATTTCTAAATTCAGATTTTTTTTTACATAATATTGCCATATAATCTGAGCACAACATACTTTGAAACAAAAGAAGGTAATCGGTATATTCAATATTGGCATTCTTTTGAAATGATTACGCATAACATAAAAGGTATGTGTTCTTGTCACTTTTTAGTGCAAAAAAGTGCACAGACTCACCATGAAGCAACTAATTTTACACGGGGTATATCCAACGTGAATGTAGAGGCCTACGTGCGGATCCTAGCAACATGCCGACGTTGTTTATCTACCGTATTAGCACTAAAAGAAGCGCACTCAAGGTTTTAATGCAAAACGACAAGAGGAGACTTCAAACTGTGTTCTAATTTAATGGATCGATTCACCATTATGTAATTGAAGCTCTGGAAATTTAAGGACAGATGATTAATAATCGATGCATCGATTAATTGTTGCACCACTAACAATAACATATTATTGGTGATGATCATTTAGTTAATCTTGTCAAATACTTTTTTTTTTCTGAGCCAGCTGTCGCAGAAATCTCATTTTAAACAAAGCAACACACATGGTAAACACTGAAAACAAATGGGGGAGGGGCGGCAGTAATGTTCTTGGGGAAAAAAATGTAAATGTTTTACTGGTCGTTACATTGAAAGTGTTGAACAATGGGATCCCATGGTTTACACATGGTGTCCTTTACTGGTCTTCATGGTATTTGTAGAGGGGCTTTCGCTAAAGTCAGATATTCAGGGTTTTGTTTCCCAAACACATAAAGGTTTAATACAATAACTGAATTTGGAAATGTCAGAACTTATTGGATCACTTCTGTGTTTATACTAATAATCCGGTTATTTACCGAAATCCATGGATCCATGTACTCTATACCAGGGATCATGAATGACAGAGTAAATACAAAATGCTGTCTTATGATTCTGAGGGGTTGATGTACTTAGATGGGCCAGTCGCAACTAATGTGTTTTGGGTAGGCTACACATAACATTACATAATAATATAAATCTGTACAGTAGGCCTATACAGTATATGGTACAGTAGTAAATAAAACACTTTCTTTTTACTTTAGCCTGTAGACTACCGGTAACACATGATTACAATCATTGTAGCATTATTATTATTATTATTATTATTATTATTATTATTATTATTATTATTATTATTATTCACTTGGCCTATTTAGTAGCCTAGACAATTAACACAAAATAGATCAAGGTGCTGCATTGACAAGTTATGATACTTACAGGAGGACAGTAAATTATTGTTAATACAAATTTCAAAGGACCAGCAACACATTTTGCATTATACCACTAATTCATATTATCATGAGTAGCCTATAAGCCAAATGTATACTGTCAGTTTCTATTTAAGTTAGTCAGTGGTGCAGTGCTAAATTGTGCACAATTACAAACCACCTGCACATTAATAGAATAGGTGTGTTTCCTGTTCCTATACAGATGCTCAGAATGTGCTAAAGGGGTTAGCGGCACATGTGTGCAGTCTTTCTGGGGAAACTAGAAATGTCATAGAAATTTGTTTTCAAGGCTTTAAGTACACCCTGCTTTTAGGGAAAAATAGGTATTGAGCAGAACTGGCAACTTACAAGAAAAGGAAATGCCAGCAACAATTGCGGCTGTGTAAAACATGCTTTCAAAAGTTCTTAACAAAGTGATGCAACTGTAAGTGTCACAATTGTTGGCAGCTTTAGTACATCTCATTATAATATCTGAGAACCCTCATTTGCACTCTCCACCCAATTTTTTCGAATTTATGCAGGAACACCCATAATTCTATATTCATCTAAGGCTGAACCGTAACGAAAAACTGCTGCCACAAAGCATTCCCAAAAAAAACACAAACAGCATAGCGCTTGTTTAGTAGATTTCACCCTAGACTGCCGACTCGTTTGCGACTATTGCGACAGCCACACCACTTTAGTACATCTACCCCCGAGTGTTGTATTACCGTAAAGACCGTTGTATAAGTCGCACTAGAAACTATGATGCTTGCTATACATACACAGCAACATCAGACAGCCTGTTTGAGAGGGGTTTTAGTGAATTTGAGTGCTGCACAAGTGCCTTTGTATATTCAAGTTTTCAAATTGTTTTACCTTTTCTTTTTCTTAGTTTCTGACATTGCTCTACTGGCTATGGGCATGTTGTTCAAGTTGTTTTATGGAACAAAAGCAATTGATCAAAGCGGTAAGATTTAAGATACTTCCAAAACTACTGTTCATCAGTTTTGTATTTTGAAAAATGTGCATGGTGAACTTTTTACAAAATATAATAGGCTGGGCTCTTGATTGTACGTTTTTGTAGCTTTAGTGAGACCTCAAAAGGGGTGGATTAAATAAACAACAAATACATTTATTTCAAATTTAATTATGCTGCATGCCGCTATTCAGTCACTATATTCAGACTTGGGGGGTCTCAATGGTCTGAAGTAGGTACGTACTGTACCTTACCTGTTGGTTTTTGCCCACAATTTTACTTTTTTTGTTTTTTGTTTTTGTTTAGTGGCTATGCTTTTAGTTTTAAATACAATCTGTAAAACACTGCTTCTTGGATGCAGGTAAAGAATCAGGGTTTAGAAGCACTGTTTAAAACTGCAGCCCATTTATCTTGGATCTACACAATCTAATACAGAATGGATAAACAGATGCTTTCCTCAACTGACATTAAAACAATTGCACTGAAACCTTGGTCTAGGGCACTCGAGGGAGGTCTTTCCATGCTTATCTCTAATGGTAAATGCACTGTGGTAGACAACAAGCACTACCAGTGAGTCACTTAAGATGAGTGCTGCACTTGGAAGCACATCTTGAATCTCGTCAAGTATTCTCTGAATAACTCAAACAACTCTGAGAACGTAATTGAGATATTTTTTCAAAAGGGAAGGCCAGATAACTCTTCTAAAAAGTCTTCTAAGTCTCTCACAACTTCCAGGTGGAAGAAAATAATGGATGTGTTAAATAATGCACTACCTAGCGGATCTTAATTCTCACAATGCATTCTCCAAACAGCTCTGCTTTGAGAACATAATTACATAACATTTTTCAGGGCCAGAGCTAAGCAACTACACTGTCTGGTAGCTTTAGCAGACAAATCTAAATAAAATAAAAGGATATGTAGGCTTCCTCGTGGAGGCATCAGAAAAGTATCAGTGATTTGTTTTTTTACCTGAAGAGGTGTTACAAGAAATTTCATCTGCTGCAACGAAGACGAATTGATTTCTGCAAGAGAAGATAAAATTCACAATACCGCTTGCTGACTGGGCAATGTGTTGTCTGCCCTCTGAGTGGATGTCTGAAGATGGGGATAGGGAAGGGTGGTGTCGGTATATGGATATAACTCACGAGCAAAGGAACTCAATAGATACAGCAACCTCGCACGACAGGAGATATGGAGTAAAAAACATACTAGGTTTTGTTGTATGGAGGAGTGAATGATAAAAAGAAGTTTATGAGCTATGTACATTTGTTGAAGCTCCTAGTTTCCTTTGTGATTTCTAATTTCTAACTTCGTACAGTATGTGTTTAATTTGAAAAGTATTCTGGAAATTCAGAATTCTACATTTACTGTCCACTGCACAGAACACAAAACTATTTAATGCAAACATGCATTTTACACCGCAAACTACTACAACAAAAAAAAATGAAAAAATGTGTGCACATCAATTCATGCATCATAAGGAGTGCATGCTTGGAGAGCAAGTCTTAGGGATTCACTGATTTAGTGCGGACTCCTTACAGATTGCACACTATTTTCAAAATCGACTCAGGGGCTCCACTTAACATTCCTTTTTGTCTAATACGCATAACAGCATATAAATTTAGGATATGAAGCATGCTGTATATGTAATGCACACAACTATTATAAGCAATACAACAATATCATTTGATTAGCTATTAAGGATTTTTTCAGACAGAGATATATAAATATAGATAATATAGATCAATACTTTTATATTGTGATTAATCTCTAATATTGAAAATAGTAATAAAAAAAAAATGTGTAAAAAATGCACACCACTTCTGCAGGGGTGCGGAACAGATATTGGTCGATACCGTGGTAGACAAAGAGTAGTCAGGATTCAATGTAAGGACCAAACAGACATCATCTGTAACGATTAGCTGTGAACTAGGCATAGCTTCATCAAATTGTTGTTGATTAACTTTATTCAGAGGTGGGAAGCACACATTGTTACTGTATACTACAGACTATATATATATACAAGTGAATAAAGCTAACCAACCAGCATTAGTCTGAAAAGGCTACGGCCTGTGCACAGCAAATGATTGCAGATGTAGCCCTCAGACTTGTTCAATCAAACAGCACGCCCTGTCTTGGATTGCTCCTGGGGCTGGATGCGCCTTAATGTAAATTGAAAAATGAGGATTCTGTCTTAATGAACACTTTAGAATGCTTGTGAAACCCTGTTTGGAACCCAGCCTGGGCTTCTTAATCTTAATCATGCACAACAGATTGGGGGGCTGGGCCCATCAACTTCCTGGATGATGGGGTGGGAGGGAAAAATGGAAAATGAATGCAGATCCCTCTCTGCCAACTGTGCTGCTGGGAGAGCAGGATTGTATTTGGAGGGTTGGGGTGTGGGGCGTGGGGTGTTTGAAGGAAGGCATTAGCCATTGGGGCACCCATGGCCACCTCATCCCTATTTCAGTAGAGAGTGCAGTGAAACGTCTTAGGTGACGGCTTTTCACAACATTCTCATTGTTTCTGTTAATGTTGTTGTTTTTTGTTGTTGTTTTTTAATAAAGTAATAAACTACTGCAGCCTGACACACTCAATTTAAAATTTTTACAGCTAAATAAACATACATTACCACTGAAAACATGCAATGGAATCCTTAACAAAATATTGTATATATTCTGAGTAAGCTATAAACGGCATTTGTTTCAAAGGAAGAGGAAATCTAAATATCATTTTCTATTTATTTATCTTCGGATGCCTACAAGCTGACCCTCATTGCAGTTATGAATGGACTGTAATTAGCCAACAAAAACCAGAAGCTCAACTATTCATCACTGCCATCCTTATGACAGGCTGTTTTTACGTTTTTTCGTTTAATGGGGTTTAGGTCTTTGCAACTAGCCAGTTGATAATCAAGTTAAGAGTAACTATTCATCTACTTAATTGAACTCTAGAAGATACTCTAGAGGTCCAACAAAGTAATGCAATGAACGAAACATCCATATCTCTCTTATTGCTTGTCGCTAACTCAGATCTCCAGCCTGACTTGTTTCTGACTTGTCTGTCTGACCTTTGTAAAAAAAAAAAAAAAGCTTATTAAAATCAGGCCGTCATGTACATGAATATAATGCTTTAAAACAGAATGCTAAAGCTGACCAAAATCGATTGAATATTGTATTTGCTGCTGTCAAGTCAAAAACTACTTGAGAGAAGCAGGTTCACATGCCTTTCCTTAAAAAGCATTATTGAAATGAACCATCAGTTTAGTTAGAACAATGGTGATGTCTGACATTACAGTTGTACTACAGTGTACTACAGTCACATTGACATGTCTCGGCAGGGGGTATGTTACAGTTGGATCTGTGTAGAAAAACAGATGTACTGTAGATCTCACCATGCAACATTACATGCATGTTATGCTAAGCAGTTTCGAGTTACTGACCTACAACTTAATAACTATTTGGAGTAATTAAATAACTATGGACTATATAATTAATTAATATCTGGTTTTAAACAACTTCATTAAATGTTTTTGACAATGGTTATTGTTTCAAAACTAGAAGTAAATGCTCCTACATGCCAAAGCTTAACTAAAGTTTGTTAGAAACATACATCCCCTACCACGGTTGTAAATATAAATTACAGCTGTCTATATCAATAAAAAAATAAACCACTGTGACCTACATTCACTGTATGTAAAAATGAAAGTGTGACATTCGTACGTGCAGACAGACACACAGGTTCCTATATATATCCCCAGATTCTGAGACTCTCAATAACTTGTGTTTTATCACATTTGACAATTGATTCTCAGATAGGTAGTAATACTAAAAAAACATGTGCCTTTTTTTTAAAGATGCGCTTGTACTAAATACATTACAGCTAAAGAGTGGTGGGAATAGCTGCACCTTCAGATGAATAGCATCTATCTGGAGTATGAAAAAAAAAAACATTCTGTAATCCCTCCACCAAAACATTGTGCTGTTTTAGCACACACAACATCTACTTTATTTCTGCAGGACCAAATAACAAACCTCTCTTCTTTAGGGTACTTTGTCCTTACTGACATTTGGAGCACAGAGTGGGCAAAATGAAATATGGGAGCACTTAGTTACACAGGGATATTCTATCCCCAAATAATGTTGATGATGCAGGCTGTGAGTCAGGTTTTAGCAAATGTTTGATCCTGCTGGATTTTGAAAACGTGTTTGGAAAATGTACTTATTGCTTCCTATCCAATCCTATGCAGCAACTGGCACTTGAATGGCTACCTAAAAAGTTACTGATTAAAATACTGATTAAGAACCGAGACTCCGTAGTGGAAAATGATACCTGATATAAGTAGAATGGGCCCCACCACATCAAAACTGAGAAGAATTGAGATCTTGTGACAACTAAATAGCAAACAGCGATTGTCCAATTGTGTCTTCACTCTCAAGGACGTTAAAGAAGTTACTTACCTGTTCTCTAACACTTGGACATGTTGACAACCAACCCTAAAGACAGGTCTCTATCTCAACACAGAACGCTCAATGAGAAGATTGTTATCCCATGTAACCAAGTGCTTCCAAATGATCACTCTTGTGGCTTGTACTGTAGCTTGCCCTTGTTTTGTATGCTCTGAGGTTCCATTCTTTGACTGCTCTGCATGACTGGCTGGCTACACTATGGGTCATCAGTTAAAAATAATATCAAAAACACTACAATAAGTAGGACCACTGAAGAAGTTTCTGCTTATTCCACCCTCAAGACCCCTTTTCACTAAACTACACTGCTAGGGTGCAGTTAGCAGGTTGCAATGCTGAGTTTCCTATGGGATAACCAGGGATAATCAGAAACTAAAAATCACTTTAAAAAAAAATCATAACTACAAGGGTTGACTAACACCGCCATAATTCCTCAAAAACTTGCATGCGAGATGTAACATGCAAGATTACAGCCAATGAAATCGAAGGATTTAATACAGTCTTGCATGCAAGAAAAAAACTTAAATAAAAAAAAGCCAGTGTTCAGGCTTTCTCATCTTGCATACAGAATAGTAGCAGCTTCCTTCTTATCTTCCATGCTAGAGGAGAACCAATCAGCAGACTTCTGGCCTTGCATGCAACAGGGGAACCAATCAACAGGCTTTCTAATCTTGCATGCAACACTGGAACCAATCATCATCTGCCTTTCTGAGCTCGGACTCAACATGACAACCAATCATCAGGCTTCCTGTCATGCGTGGTATCACACTCTCTTTGCCAGTCTGCCATATTTGCCATAAAAATGTCATTTTACAGTACAGCATTTTACACAGTACCTTCTGACAGATAAAATACTGAGAAGTGATGAATCACTGATTATTTATATAATTCAGTTAACAATGACTTTATTATGATAAAGTTCAGATTTAAAAGTCAGAGCACAAAGTGAAACAAAGAACACTTACAAATCCCCCTTTGCAGTGTTTTAAAATGTAAACGCAAGGGAAAAGGAAACTAAAACAATGCAACGCAAATAAATCACTACCATCAAACAGACAACAATTTTACAGAGAAAAACAACAAAGACTTGTGCATTGGGACAGATGCAAGCCCAAGAGATGGGTTTGTGGCTAGTTATCGGAACTGATACTAACAGTTTAGTGCAGGCTGTACTGTATCTGTTAGAAAGCAAGATAGGAAGCCTGCTGGTTTGCTGTATGTTTAGAAACTCCTGAGATTGGCTGGTCCATTATCTTCCATGCAAGATTGTATCAAATCCTGAGATTTCATTGGCTGCAAACTTTCCTGCATGCAAGGCTTGTCTGACTTACAGCAGTGCTGGCCCCTCATACACAAGTGTATATGCGTGTTCGAACCACTCCTCCAGTGATGACATTGACACCATTTAAACAACACAAAAACGATTACAAGTTCAACTTAAAAGGCTGCCCATATATATAACCTAATCTCATTTGTCATTGCAGTGAAATGTCAATGCCTGTGTGCGTTGCATAAGCCCCACTAGGACAATGGTAAGGGGGGCAAATTCTGTATACAGCATGACGCATTTTGTTTCTTTCTGACAGATTAACCCTTACAGTTTTTGTAACATCTCAGTTTTGGTGTGTTAGCCAGTTACAGCTGTTATAGCACCTTGGTTGCTTTCAACAGCCAATTAAATCATCAGGCCCTTTACAATGGACTTATAAAACCAGCCAGGCCTTCTGTGTTAGGCCAGCTGAAGACAGAACAGTAATGGCCAGGGTCAAATAAGCATACAGATAATGGAAATGTGTACTGTCGACAACTGTAATAACATTACGATGTGAGTAAACAATATTTAACCAATGAAGTGTAGTGTTCTCCTGCCTCATTGTGTTGTAAGGTGTGCCATGTAAAATGGTCCCTTACCTGTCACTGTAGGCAGCTGCAGTTGCAGTGGCAGGCTGAGCATACCGGTAGGCAGTGTAACCACCCTGGAAAAAAAAACATACACACACAGTTGCTTCTAATGAGAGGGTATTTTTACAGTATGTTATGTCATTATGGTTATTATTATTATCAACATTATTATTTTTTAGTTTTCAGCATTTCTGTGCATGTGAATCTACCTGACACGAGAATGCATTATCACCCAGCTTCTGCATGCAGTGTCTTTCTAGTAGATTTCTTATGTTCATATGCTGCAGAGCGCAAAGGAGTATTTATGGATGGGCATATATGTGCCTGTGTGTATTATTATGATTTTATTGTTAATTAGTCATTTAGCAGATGCTTTTATCCAAAGCAACTTACAGAGACTAGGGTATGAACTATGCATCAACAACTGCTGCTGCAGAGTCACTTACAATTATGACCTCGGTTTTACATCTCATCCAAAGGATAAATAAAATCACAATTAATAAAGTGTCTTTCATGACAAAGACACCTTGGATGAATAAAAAAAAACTGTGAAAGATGGGAGACAAATGCTGGGTTTATATAAATCTGCCAACATTATATGTATCTGAATACAGTTGTTAACAATGTATGATGGGCAAGGGGGTGGGGGAAGGGGAGGGGCACAACAGAAATGTTGAAAACAAGAAATATAGTCAGTCTTTGTCAGATTGCACTGGCACATTTGTTTGAGATGTTAACAAAATGTGTGATTAATTATGTAAAACAGCCATTATGGAAGAAATCAGATTTTCTTAAAATGCTAATTGTATGGTATGTAACAGTAACAGCAGCTGTTCAATTAAGCAAACAGGACAAACAAACGCACACTGGAAAGGAATCGTGTGCAGTGATGCATTGATTATCAAACTGTGAAAACAGCAGAGTATCATGTTCAATGGACCACACTGTTATATCAACCATTTCCAAAAAAGATCTCAGCAGGCCAATTAACAAACAGACCCCGGTCTCCACAGATAACGCAAACACTAGTTACATTCCAATTAGAACTGGACGCCCCATCATCCTTTGGGACGGTTGCCAGCTTTGTGTATTCTTGCAAGCTCAGTGGAAAACAGCAAAAGACAGCCCGCTTGATCACTATCTTTCAGCCAAAATGATCTCTTTTCATTTTGATTTGGTCACCATTCACCACACGCTGTTGTTTGGGAAAGGTGCCCCTTGGCATCTGCAAGTTTTCGCAGCATCTTCAATATCATGGTTAATTGGTTTAGATATCTCAATACACTCTAGCTGCCTGGATCTGTCTGTATATGCTACAGGCTAAGGCCACATGTCTCAATGCTTCTGTTGTACCCAGAACAACACTACGAAAGGCATATTTAGTAAGACTAAGATGGCTTGATTTTAAACACAGTCAAATTACTCATGTAGAGTTATATACAGCAGTAGCCCCTGTGCATTTATACAGAGATTTTCATTTTATAAAATCAAATGCTTGACAGTTATCTACAGTACAGTACGACTGTTTGTTTTGGGGTTTTTTAGATGTCAGGGAATTGTCAAATGTGTGTCTACACTTTTCTGGGTTTTACCTGAAGATAAGACAAAAGACAGGTTTGCCAAATAATAATATTAATAGTAATAATAATCTATTGATGGTTCTAAAACCTAACAGGGAGATTGGTGGGAGACATCATCATTACCTATAGCCTTAAACAATGTTAATCATTTTGAGATTCTAGTGACATTTTTTAAATATTTTAGTGAGTATTGGCTTGCATGTAGGGTGCCCGTTGTCTGTTGTGTTCTTGTAATCACCGTTAACTTAATAAGTAGCTTTTAAAAGTGTACTTGAACTTAAAACTTTTTTCTAGTATAATGCAATCCTGTACCTGAATGTTCATGTATGCATTGAAGATCTGGCCAAAATATGACTAATCAGCTGCTAATCATTGTGTTGTACAACACATCAAGGGGCTTGTTACATCTCTTGTTCAGGTATGACAGGGCTGTTAAAATTCTCAGTACATGATTAAAGATGGAGACAACAATGTTTTTTCTTTTAACCAATAATATAAGCAGTAGTGTGCATATGTGTAGGCTAAAAATGTACTTCCTGTTAAAATATTGTAATATGTTTGCATGATCTTGTCCCCCACTTTTCTCCACATTTAAAGATCTCTGATTGATGCCAAACTGCAGATGTCTAGGGGTGACTTCCAGAGCCAGCCCTTGAACATATTAAACAGTCCCTCTACAATGTACCAGTTAGTATGATTTCACAGCAATCCACATTCATTGTGATGAGTTCTTTCACGATTCTCCATACCTGTGGGAACTTATTGCCATACACAGGCTCTTGATAAACTACTCTATAATGAAACAGAAATATTGTGTTGAATGCAACAGTAACTATACCATGAACCCACAATGCCATTCTGAAACAAGTTTGCTTAACATGTTTTTTCTTTGAGAATCATGGTGGATTTTACACAACTGGGTACTGTTGTTATTTATCGATCGATTGATTTGGATATGGCTTTGCAAATATTACCTACTAGTGTAGCAGTTAACTCAAAGTATGCTATACTTTATCTAATGCCTTGTTTTAATTTACCGCTGAAGTTGAAAGCAGATCGATATCGATCCTGTTCGTTTTCATCATCCACATGAATGAGCTGCAGCTGGAACCATTGGCAGCCCCAGTTTGATATGGGAAACTGGGGCTGCCAGACTGGTTTCATGGTGCAGATGGAAATGTGGCATCATTCTTTTATGTCTTGTCTTCACTTTGTGTTTTAAATATTCCCCCGTAATTTTCCAACTGAGATGCATCTTATTTGCAAACTAGTTGCACAGATACCCTTGCTTAATCTCTCACAGCAAAGGAAGTGACTAAATTAATGAACCCCCTAGGTTCCCAGATCTAACCTCTAGGTTCGGTTTCTGTTCATATAAACATTGTATAGATTAATATAAAAGAGTAGGTATATTTATTTTCTATGTCTAGCTATATATACAACCTCTATATGTATCTATCTAATGCATTGTGGCCTATAATTAGTGTATAGAGTTCTACCCTGCGAGAACAATTATTTTTATTTTTTGTTCCGTCATCTCTGAATTCCCTTTTTCCTCATCAAACATTTACTACATTTCACTGAGCGGCCTTTAAAGAATGATTTGTAATAAATATAAGTAATGTTTTCTTATATTTTCTAATGAATATTTAATGTTCATATCAATTTGACATAATCAATCTAACTCTCCGTGGTGCAGTGCTCATGGAAGACAAAAAAGGGAACATTAGCTAAACATATCAAGGAGTATTTTTAGTTGCGTTTTATTGTTTTACACATTTTTTATTTTTATTTTTGATGTAGATAATTTAGTACCGGGCAAGCACTGTGCATGATAATGTAAATGAGTGGTACTTTTAATAGAACAAAAGCCTTTAACTGCGGTAATGCCTGTTCTTTTTGACATTGGAAGGTAGCAATCTTTACTGACACTATCAAACAACACAGGGACCGACTCACAATGATGCCTTATCCAGGCTTCTACACAGCAGCTTGCTGGGATACCTTCTGAAGGGGCAAACTGTTCTGAAGGAAAAACATTGTGTCCAGTTCAGCAGTAAATTACTCCAAAGTCATTGTATAATAGTAAAATGGGGACTGAGGCATTGTTCTGATTGAGATTATTTACTACTGGACTCAAGAAAGCCAAAAGGGTGACCTACAGCTTTTGCCCTTCAGAAAGGACTGCCAGTAGTGAAAGGCACAGTGCAGACGTCTGTCAGTACTCTGAAGCATCTCTGCAAAGAATATTAACTTTTGACCTTGGCCCTTTTCTCTCTGTTATGAATGTGTGCCTTAAACTAATAAGCAGGAAGGACCATGGCCATTTAGATCAAAATAAAACCTTAACATTGATGTGTTTGGGTTATCTTAATATAATATTTATAACTGTTAACAAGGACTGATGTTTTTGTTCTTCAATGCCCATTTCAATTAAAAAATCCTGCATCAGAGATACATAGGAGTTTCTAGTTTTGGTAATTAACCTACTAGCCCCCCGTCTTGCTTCACGACATTACATGAATCTAGTGGCTATTTACAGTACCAGTGCCTTGACTTTTGTATATGCTTGATTACCCACAAAAATGGTCTTATCTGGAAAGCTGGCTGCGCATGTGGCTGTGTGATATAGTACCTTGATTGCTTGTTTAATTAATTATTATTAATCATGCTGGCTGACAGCAGGAACAAGATAGCTAGTGCCCCGTGTTTTTCGCAAATACAAAATAGCACGAAATAAAACGAAATGCAACATATAAAATTAAATAAAACTAAATGCAAATATAAAACAAAATAAAACGAAAACTCATTATAAAGCACACATAGAATGACATTTTTAAATAGGGAGGTTTATACTAAATAAATACTTGCAATCGCAGCTGTGAAGGCTCAGTCATTACCATAGACACGGTCTGAAGGGAAAACAGAAGCTCTGACTAGCACTTGCGCAGATGTATAATTTGGAGTTGTATCGTTTCGTTTCGTTGTATACTGAAGCCCAGTTTCAGAGCAATGGGATTGAAATACAATTCCTATGTTTTTAATGGCTAGATTGCTATATGTGCAATTATGCCACTAATGAGAAACTATGGTAACTAAATTATTTTTCTGTGCAAGGTCTGTTTATGTCAAAATGTAAAAAAAACAAAACGATAATGTTTAATAGAAAATATGTATGTAGTTAAAACATGATGTATACTATACTATTATTGATATACATCTATTTGAATTGTTTTATTAATGCGTATCTGTATAAAACGAAATAAAATGAAATATGTGAAAAATAAAACGAAAAACTGTACAAAATAAAAACAGTTTCACTGGGCTCTGATGATAGCTAAAAAAAGAATAGTTTTTTGGAATTACAATTTTACTGCGCTCAGCAGCACGTATCTTCAAAAGTATTAGTATGTGTGACTCTAGAAAATGATTGGCCTTCAGCCGCTCATTTCTATGCATGTCAAGGTGCAGCTTTGTCTGACAGTAGTGTGCTTATCCTGGTAATGTACACCAAGCAGTATCTTGCTAACATTGTGCTTACCATGTTAAAATGGGTAATTAAGTAAATCAAATATAACTTTTGACTTTTCCCCCCACATTTGAATCCATTAACAATCATTCAGCACTGACAGCATTGCATTATTTCTGTTGGGCAGTGAGAGATGTAGTGAAGCGAAAGATCTTCCTCGAGATTCTTTTTGACAGGCCAGGAACAGTTAATAAACAAAACTGAACCACACCAATGTAGCAAACTTGTAAGAAGAATGGCTGGGGTAATGTTCAAGGACTGTGTGCACGTCGATGAATACTTACATAAATGTCTGCACCATAAAATCCATCCTGGTATACAACACTGGAAAGATGCACACACAAAGAAAAACATCCATATTAGTGCATATCCACATGCAAGCTCCACCAAACCCTGCGCGACTTAAGTTAGTCAATTAAAACAGGAACAAACAAATACATAAAATAAATAGACAGAAGAACAAGCACTTTTAAATCTAGGAAGGAGGCTGGGGTTTGAGAGATGTATGAATGAGCTGTGAGAATCACATTTACTGTATTAAATTGCAATGGGGTCATAAAGCTCATCATTTTTGTGTCATTTTCTGTAAGTCAATCTGTATTGTTCACAGTGAACCCAGTACAGTAGCTAAGAAAACAGACTTTTCTTTTAACAGGCAACAGAAGTAGTGTTACATCTGCATGTTTCAGTTTGAATGCCTTAGAGCCAATATATTAAAAAAAACATAAAAAAACAGGCATAAAGCCTTCACAAATAGGGCTGATTCTAAATTGGGTGAGTGGCTGTGATGATTATGCAAAGGGGTTCTGGTCAGTAAACTGTTCTGAATTCTTATAAGGAGTCTGAATATTTTCAGATCAGTCAGTTATTTTAATTTTGGTACCTATGGGACAATAACAATAGTTTAAATTTTTTAACACCTATTCATAATTTATTCCTAACACAGATTAAAATAAAAAGAAAGAACTATAAATGAAATTCTTTGTAGGTCAAACTGTGTCTAAATATTTCAGAAAGCGTGACATTGACATTCTTATACTGTTAATCATTCTTCAGTTTTATCATTTCAACACAGTGTGGTAGATTTTTAAATACAAATATAGTTCATTTTACATTCAGGCACTCAACTATATTCTAACAGGATATGCATATACTGTGTAACAATTATAAACTCATTTTTTTCACTACAGTAACACATTTTCAACCACTTTGAGACCACCAGCTAGCAACCCTTAATGATGGATATTGATAATCGACACCTGAGCCAATGTCACATTCAGTGCCGGGTTAACAATTGGAAAATACAGATTTAAAAAAAATATATTATACAGGACAACATAATACTTTTAAATGGAAATCAAAATCAATTTGGGTAGTTTCGACCAATGACCAGATCAAATAAAATAAAAATAAACTAGTCACATGTGTTAGCCTATGAAACGTTTGTATATATTATGTTACAGTCATTCTGTTAAGCCAGGCAACAGTTCAGAGTTTTGGCCAATTTGACTGCAATGCAAATTAATATTATTCTCTGTTGTATCTCAGACATAATCCCAATAGGAAATTGCAAAAACAGTATCCATAAAATCTAATGTAAATGCTTTGGGGTTTTTTTTTGCAACTAAAACAAAACAATAGTGGTATTTTGTGTGATTTTCAATTATATTTATGTGAAATGGAATCTGAGCAACGAGTTAAAAAAGATCTCTAATCATTCATCATTAGGAACCATCTCTGGTGCACAATGCAACAATCCCCAGACTGGTTAATTGATGTGTGGACACGTTCATCTCAAAACCAAGTATGAAAAAATATCGTCTCTCAGTACCCTGGTGACTGGCAACTCGTTTTGAATTGTACTAAACATAAAATTCTTCAAAAATGCATAATGATGTGATATCAGTGCCTAATGTATCATTTATTTCAGATGATCTGTTGGAGAAAAGGCTAAAAAGAGGCATGAAAATATTATGACTATTACTGATAACTAACTAATAATAAAAATAATAATTGAGGTACAGTCATAGTGGTACTGTTACTTCTAATTTTAAAGCTCAAGATTGTTAATTTAGAGATCACTATTGCTTTCTGACATGACAAATTTGATGTAGTATTATTATGTTTTGTGCCCCATGAAATAAGGATTACAAATCTCAGAATTACACTTAATGTCATAACATATTCGCCTTAAAGTTGCGCTTTAGTTACAAAAGTGCCTGCCAAGTTTCTTTGCTCTGCAGCTCATACCCTAGCATATATGTGCAAACTTTGCATGTTCAATATCTCCATACTGGATCTTTATTCAATTAGATTAATATGAATGCAAATGTAACATTCTTACTTCTTTTACATTTCCATCGTTTTTCAAAATCGATTAAAAAATAAATAAATAAATAGAACAGAATCAAGGAAAAAACTAATGGGGTTCACAAGTGATTTTTTTTTTTTTTTAATGACAGCTCTCGAATGAGTTAACTCTGTCCAGCCTCCTTAGAAAAAAAAAAAAAAAACAGAAGCAATTTAAAAAACATAAAAAAAATCAACTGTAAATGGTTTGTTTTTTCTATTGCATTCAGTTGCTCAGAGAATTACCATAACAACATGTGACATATAAAATGCTTAAAGCTACCAACCATGACAGTACAAATTAGTCATTTTTCATTACTCTGTGCAAGGTGCACCTCTTCAGGCATTTGGATTGGTCGCATGCTGTGTTGGATTCCGTGGCGAAGCAAGACCAGCATGCACTGCAATGCACCCGCAAAAGCATTTAGTCAGCGGGACTGTGTGTTAATCGGTGAGTTTGCTGGTGTGTTACTCACCCTCCGTAGGCTGGGA
Source organism: Acipenser oxyrinchus oxyrinchus (assembly GCA_030684275.1). Taxonomy (NCBI): domain Eukaryota; kingdom Metazoa; phylum Chordata; class Actinopteri; order Acipenseriformes; family Acipenseridae; genus Acipenser; species Acipenser oxyrinchus. The sequence continues at coordinate 26,053,062 of CM060262.1, forward strand.
TGGGGGGAGGGGGCGCAGCTGGTCGGAAGGTGTTGTAGACTGTGCGCCCCCGGCCTCTTAGGTGAGCTCCTCTGTAGGCAGCGGCTGCAGTTGCAGCTGGGTATGGGAAGCCTGGCACTGTGATAAACAGACGGAGAAATGAGCCTGAATTTGTGCTGAGTTCATCCTCTTGCAATACCATTTTAAACAGATGTATTACAAGTTAGTGGCCCATGCATTTCTTTACATGTTGGCTTTACATTAGGGGCTCTGTTCTGATGAAATGAGTGCAATCGCAGACACAGTGGTTAAAGTCAATCGCGTCTGCCCTGCAGGGAGTGGCTTCTCCAAAAGTGTGATTCTGATGAAATTAAAAACCAAGCGCAAGCGCGTTTAGTGGCGCACTAACAGTGCCCAGCCAATCAATGCTGAGCAGGTTGGGGAGTCTGCTATCCAATCAGGGCCAAGGAACAATCCCTTTAAGAGACAGAATGCTAATAGTACAGCTAACTTGTTATTTTTTTATTTAGATTTGAGTTTGTGTTCGTGAATTTGTGTACGTTTCAGTATTTAAGATACCGTTAGGTCCTAACATTTATTAGCAAAATAAATACAATAAAAAGTTTTGGTAATTAAAAATAATCTAGTCATCAGCAGTATGTGTTAATCCTGATCGTGCTGTTTGTTCAGTAACTTGTTCACAGTGTGTGTTCATAAAGTCAAAGCCTCCTTCTCCTGGCTTTAGAGAAGAGATGCAACGTGCCTATGTTGTTACTGTGATGCTTAAATAAAGTTGCTGAAACTAATCAGACTGCGTACAATTGTATGATTTCAACTCGTCATTCAAACCGGAGACTAGTTGCTATAGTACTGTGGTTACTGTAGTGCCGCTGACAGCAAACACTTTCTCGATTATTTTTTTTACTTTATTTGTTATACTAAATTTAAATAGATAGGACAACAAGGAAGCAGAATATTTTACATTGACAGACAACATTCAGAGGGCTTGTGCACTACAAGAACTGAGACTTTCTTTCAACAAGCAGGCAAAAGGTTAAATACACAAATACTGTATTTACGTTTTCTCGGGCGGATTGATTTGGAACAGTGATTACACACAGTTTGAAAGATAACATTGAAAGTGTCCTTTAACAGAGATTTAAGCCCTCGTATTGACCAACCAGGTTAAAGGAAATCTCAGATCAATTTTCTAATTTGCTATAATGTTTCAAACTAGTTAAGCTCGTACATTATCAGGTAACTGATATCTTGTTTCAGGTCTGACGATAGTGGTGACACATGTCAATCACAGAAAAAAGCAAATACATTTTCCCTGAATATCAAAGCTTTCCCGAGCATCAAAGAGGGCTTTTGTGTCGGGATTTTAACTTTCCAACAGTTTTTCTTGTTCCGAGCAAAAATTAAAAATGGCCAGGAAGGATGAGAACAGTCGCAAAACCCCAATTCCGACAGTATGAAGAATGTTATGCAAATTAAGTGGGTTCGAATATTTTCTGTCTGAAGTGGTTCCACCTGTTTCAAAAAGACCTAACTAATGGAGATGGGAACCTATTTCAAACAGGATCCGTCTAAAAAAAGGGTCTGATGTGGGTGCAGTGACTCTGACAACTTTGGTGATGGAGCCCAATGTGCTGCTAGAGATTGCTGCAATTCTAGAGGATGAAAGGGATAATACAGCTGCTATGCAAAAATGATAAACAAACATATAACTTAATAAGTATATAAATAAATAAATACTTGTCTATATATTTATTTATTTCAACATTTATTTATTTATGCATGAAATAATTTATTAATTTCATTTTGGCATTAAACATCCTCCATAACTGAAACAGTCATTTGCATCATTAACATACAGGTTTCTCATTTAAATACTAAATCGCTTTTCTGCCACTTTTATGTAAATTGCAACCATTCCACCTGTCGGAAAACAACAGAAAAGGGTTTGATTTTATGATGGAAACAACGTTTGGGATAACAGCTGTGTTAAAACAGCTGTGTTAAAAGTTTCGGACTGTCGGAAGACACTTTTGATATTCAGGGCCATTGTGTCAAGTTTACACAGCAGTTAACTTGTTTGCAGTTGCACTTGATACACACACACACACACACACACACACACACACACACACACACACACAGCACTAGCAACAACCAGGGACAGGAAGGACAGAGGCACACATACAGATACAGAAGTGGTGCTCCTGTTACGCTGCCCTCCATATACTGTATGTAAATATTTTCACTTGTAATAATTGCCATGAAAATAAATTGCTACAGTCCTCGCGAAAATATATGTAGTATTTATTCCACTGTATCTGCAAAAGAGGATTTAAACAAAAAAAATCATATATTCATTTATTATTACTTTATGAATAATATTACGTTTTGTCGTATTTTCATCTTAGGTTATTTTTTCCTTTTCTTTTCCTTTTCTTTCTTTGATTGCCTCTTTCCATGTCAGTCCAAATGCTCGTAGTTGCTACTTAGGACTACTTTGCTTTTTATAGTGTGTTCAATTGTTAAAGTTCCTGATTGTGCTAATAAATAAACCTGGTTTCAGTGGGTCTTAACGCAGTGCTCAGTTGTCTATTTGGGACCCCATTGCGCTGTCATCAGAATTGTTTTGGTGAATATGTTAATGATACAATGCCCTGAAATTTATGCCGACCCATGGCGATTAGTCAGGCGCTCTATAATGGCGCAAGACATGTCTTCAGAATACCATTTCAGCACAGTGGGGTTTTTTTTACGTCTTCTCTCCAGTTATGCGCCACAGAATCGGGGGCAAGTGCCATTCACTTGCATTTACGCTGTGATCAAAATACAGCCCTAGGTGTTATATGTATGGCAAAAACAGCATTTTTTTTACATTTATTTATTTATTACCAGGATGTTTTTGTGAGACATGTAGCTAAAAAACACAACTGTATTCACAGACTGGATAAAAACAATTTGAAAATCAGAATCATTGCTTTCTTGCACCTAGCAAGTTTCCAAGAAAAACTCTTTGTTTAAATAGATTAAAATTTTTACTAATTTATTTTAATACCAGCTGACTGAATAAGCAATCCTTTCAATAAAAAAAGTCACCAGAGTCTGTAAAAATCGCCCATAAGAATGAAAATGACAAGCTGAATATCAAAGTCAAGCTTAATGGGGTGATGACCAGTGATAATGACACTTAAAGCTTAATTCACAAATGGGAGGACGGGTGGGTTTAGTTTTATACTTCAATTATATCAATCAGTTTAAATATTAAATTCTAATAGAAACACTGAATTGTTAATGGGGTTGAGGGGAAATGAAAGATTTGGAGAAATGGCACAATGCCCAGTGTAGATGAAGACAGTTATTATTCTGCCCCATTTATTGCACCTTACTGTTTGCTGTTCAGCCTTACAGGCTCAACACGTCCCTTTCACCAACAAGAGGACTGCAGCAGGGTTTTCAAAGTAATTATGTCTCAGATACTGAGATACGCCCTTCAAGCTGCATTGCACACTATCTACTTAGAAATAATCAAACATTGTATTAATTCATTTTGCTTGCACAGTAAATACTACTAATGATTGGAGCCAGGTATAATAATAACACTCTGGAGCTAATAATGTATCAAAGTTTTCCAGAAAAAAAAAAAAAAGAATTGAGTTCTGGATATGACAATAACAACTCAAATATTGAATTACTCAATGATGCATGCGCTGTACAGTCATAGTGTACGGGAACTGTAAATTGTACAGCATCAATTCCACAGATACAGGATAAAGGTTGATGCTGTTTTATTTCATCTTGTACTGTACACTGGGCAATGATCAGCTATTTAAGTTGGTGATGAATGGAGACAGCAAAATGAAAATTGTGTTTTTTCTTTCAAGCGGAGAAGAGCAATGTGTCTATACAGTTAAAACTTACTTTATTTATTCATTTTTACATAATATTGTTTTAATACTTTGCTGCTGGCATGGACTACAGCACTGTTTTTTTATGCCTCTTTTCCACTGTACAACCGAGTTGTGTCGGGGCCATACTGAGCCCTCATGGTGCGGTTAAGGAGAGCCTGGGTTGTTTTTCCACTGCAGAGCTGACATCACACACAACGAAAGACAGTTGTTATTCATTATTGTTATTAATTAAAGAAGCGCAAACAAGGGGGTCCCCGAGTGGCTCATCCAGTTAAAGCGCTGCCACTGGGAGCGCAGGATGAGTCACACAGCTTGGATGGTGCCAGTTCGCGTCCAGGCTGTGCAAAGAGGCCGAACTTTGCTGGGGACCCCGAGGGGGGCGTCACATTGGCTCGGACGCTCCCGAGGTGGGGGATGGGAAACCGGCAGGGATTGCTTCTCGTCATTGCGCAAATGGTGTACCAATGGTACATCTCTATATTTTGTAAATATATTTAAGAATTTCTTTATAATTCACAGATCTTACTGATTATGTCCATTTGCTTCAGATCGTCAGAAATTTGGGCATAAACTTTCTCATTTCTGACATATGACTCCAAATCTTCCTGAACATGTCTATCTTCCCACAGAGAAACTAGAGCCAGCACTTCCTCAGCGTCCCAAGGCTGTACTTCTCTCATCACACTTGCTGTCTGCCATGTTGTTTGTCTTTCTGGAGTGTACTGACTGATGCAACGTAATGACAAAAATCCTTAACCCCGCCCCTTGGCTCTGAGCCAGATTCAGATGTCTAGTGAGGCTGGAGTTTCACGGTTCGGTTCTCGCTCGGCTCGACAAACAGCCAGTGGAGAACCACCCGTACCCGTACCGTACCGAGCCCTCACGGGTCGGATGTGCCAGTGAAGAAGTGAAGAGTCCTGAAAATAAATAGGTACAGATACAGCGCTACTAATCTAGGAAGAGGCGCACAGTAATAGAGTAGCCTGAGTATAGCGGGCCAATCACCTGTGCTATATATCATTTAATATATAACAGTAAGAACACAAATGTGAAAGAACCCAAAATGAGAAATCATATTTATGAAAACAAATCTGCAGCCTGTATGAATATACATATAAAAAATTAGCATATATCCTTATTGTAAAATCATATTGCATATCTACTTGAAAAATACATTAAATATCAGTCCAGTGTTTCCTTTAAAATGTTATTGTTGACCTACAAGGCTTTGCACAGTCAGGGTCCAAGTTATATAAATAGACTTAGCTATTACATCCTTGGGTTTCTTTGGAACTCACTACCAACTTTAATTAGAGAATACACAACAGTAGCCAAATTTAAAAATACCCTTAATGTGCACTTATTCCCTGTTATATATATATTTTTAACTCTTTGACTTTTACTGCAGTCTGCATTGTTTATTATAATATACTGTACTTTTATGATGTTCGATTTTATCTCTATATTTACCTATTTAATTGTATTTGATTTATTTATGTATCCATAACATTTTTTAACTGATTGTTATTCGTTGTGTTTTTGTAATGTTGATTTGTGTTTGATTGTTTTGTAGAGCGCCTTGAGACACCTAGGTGTGAAAGGCGCTATAATAAATTCAAGTTATTATTATTATTATTATTATTATTATTATTATTATTATTATTATTATTATTATTATTATTATTATTATTATTAAATAAAAAAAGTACAACAAACAGGATATATGTGTGAAAGCTCATGTAAATTTCACATATATAAATTAATTTAAGCATTTAAATTATTATACTTACACTTTTGAAACATCAATAATAAGGAAATAATTATGCAAGTGTGGTGTATGAATATTTAAAGGATAAACAGTTTGGCTTATGCTATTTCATTTAAAATCACAAACGCTGCTTGCTGCATTGAGCCCCCAATGAAAAATGGAACTTGGCGGCGGGGAAGTGTGCAAGGGTAATTAACAAGAGTGTAAAACTTGTTGTGCTATGGGACAGATTAAAGCAGAGCAGATGCAGAACCCAACAGGAGGTAAATTCTGTATCCAAGCCATAAAAGTATACAACTGCTTTATAGGGCAATTATTTCACTCTTTGGTTTTCTGTTTACAATTTTGCAGGAGAGGGCCCATATGGCCAGGGAAAGGTGTGCCATCAAAATCGATAGATGTGGGGCCCCCCTTCTCTTGGCAATGTGCATCCCCCTCTTTAAAACCAGAGACCCTTTCAAATAATTTGTAGGAGGCATTTAGGAAAGCTAACTTATAGTCTGTGACTAACTTAATGGGTTTGACTTCTGCTTGAAAATAAAGGGCTGCAGGCCAGCATATATTTGGATGTGGATTGGATGCAACCTTTTTTTGTACATCAGGGCCTGAGCTGGACATCGCTAGCACAAAGGGAACTGAAAAAGCAGGTAGCAAGTATTGTTAGAGCATATGGCATGCCTTCTTATAAAGCTCTATGTTCATTTTCAGCAGATTAGTGCAAATTATAATGCTGTAAAAGGGCAAACGCAAGGTAAATGTAACAGGTGAATGCACTTTGCTAGCTTTTGGAAAAATAAAACCTTAAACGATTTTCAAGAAAAGAAAGAAAAAATTGCAATGTAGTGTTTTCTTTTTGTGAGAATGTAACCCCTCATTTAAATGCAGCCTCACCATACACAAAAGAAAGAGAGAAAAAAAACCCTGTGAAGACACATTTTTTACAGACTTCGAAATATTATTTAAAGGCAGCTGTGAACTTGTCTTTCTTCCTCTCCATCATCTGATGCTTTACCATCCACAAGCGCTTCATCACGCCAGTGCGAAAAATGAGAGATTCTGGGATCAATAAGCTACTAACAACCAAACGAGCAAGAAGGGCCGAATGGCCTCCTCTCTTTGGTAAACTTTCTTATGTTCTTATGTTCTAAAACATGACTTTGGATAACTTTATTAATTTTCGGCCCATTTCAAATGTGCCCTATCTAGCTAAAATATTAGAACGTGCTGTCACTTTGCAATTAAACTACCACCTTACTGCAAATAAACTCTACGAACCTTTGCAATTCGGTTTTTGACAACTACACAGTACTGAAACTGCCCTTGTTAAAGTTACTAACAATCTTCATATGGCAGCGGATTCAGGTGCACTATCAATCTTAATTCTTCTGGATCTTAGTGCTGCATTTGACACTGTAAATCCTGATATTCTACTTGACAGGTTAGAGAGTTTGTTTGGCATCTCTGTCACTGCTCTTACATGGTTTAAATCTGATCTTACTGGGCATCAACAGTTCATCTCTCTTGGTGGTTTTAGTTCTGAGGTTGGGTCAGTAACAGCTGGTGTCCAACAAGGCTCATTGCTGAGTCCCCTGCTATTTAGTATTTATATGTTTCCCCTTGGTCACATACTAAGATTACATGTCCTGAATGATCATTTTTACGCAGATGAAAATCTAATTTATGTCCACACTAAACCTGATGTTGCTACCTCTGTGCTTGTTGACTGCGTTTCTGATATAAAGAATTGGATGTCACAACATTTTTTGCATCTAAATTGTGATAAGACTGAGATTATGCTGCTAGGTACTTCCCATCAGCTATGTAAAACCAGTGCTGTAAACCTGTCAGTTGATGGTACCATGTTTGAGTTTTTTTATTTTTGATCCTAGATTATCTTATGAACCTCATTATTATTATTATTATTATTTATTTTTTAGCAGATGCCCTTATCCAGGGCGACTTACAATTGTTACAAGATATCACATTATTTTTACATACAATTACATTATTTTTACACATTATTTTTACTTACAATTACCCATTTATACAGTTGGGTTTTTACTGGAGCAATCTAGGTAAAGTACCTTGCTCAAGGGTACAGCAGCAGTGTCCCCCACCTGGGATTGAACCCACGACCCTCCGGTCAAGAGTCCAGAGACCTAACCACTACTCCACACTTGTGATAAGACTGAGATTATGCTGTTAGGTACTTCCCATCAGCTATGTAAAACCAGTGCTGTAAACCTGTAGGTTGATACCATGCTTGAGTTTTTATTTTTGATCCTGGATTAACTTTTGAACCTCATGTGCAGAATACTGTTAAGGCATCATTTTTCTACCTTGCTAGGCTGCGACCTATGCTCTCTGCATCTGTAGCTGAAAAACTGGTTCATGCTTTTGTTTTCTCACGGATAGATTATTGTAACACCCTGCTCACAGGTGTCTCTAAAAGCACACTTACCAAATTACAGTATGTTCAGAACTCAGTAGCTAGAATCCTGACTAGGTCACATGTAAGTGATCACACCACTCCTGTTTCGGATTCCTTGCACTGATTGCCTGTCAGGTTTTGAGTTGATTTTAAAATTCTTCTTTTTACCTTTAAGGCTCTGCATGGTTTGGCTCCCCAGTACTGTATCTGATCTTTTATCTGTTTACAGAACCTTCACTCAACTGATTCTGGATTGTTATGTGTTCCTCCTGCTTGTCTACGCTCCATGGGTGACCAGGCCTTTTATTGTTATGCCCCAAAACACTGCAACACCATTCCTAAAGAAATTAGGGATTCAGCCACTTTGAGTGCTTTTAAATCTAGCTTAAAGACTTACTTTTTGAGAAAGGCATTTTTGTGAATGTTGAATATTTTCTGTGTGTCTTTGTTGTTGTGATTTGTGTTTTTCTTGTAAAGCGCTTTGAGATGATTGCTTTTAAAGGTGCTATATCAAATAAAGTTTATTTATTTATTATTATTATTATTATTATTATTATTATTATTATTATTATTATTATTATTATTATTATTATTATTATTATTATTATTATTATCACACACTAAACACTCATTTGGAATGCATTTAAAATAAATACAAAAAAAAAAGAAACTTGTAATTAATATACAAGTTTAATCACCTCTCCACATATGTACGGGTCAGTTTTCATTGTTCATTTCTACTATGTAATCTCCCACACTGACATTTCAGCAAAGCAACAGGCAATAAATCTGCTCTCATTTGTTCTTTTTGATATTCATCTTTTCAAGCTACAGCTGTTTGTTGCCGCTTTCTATTACGACAGACTAAAGACTCGATAAAAACATTATGAAAGGCAGCCTGTGTTTCTCGCACAATGTTTTTTTTGAAAGAACATAAATGAGTCTGGGATTGTCTTCTGAACAAGCTGTGTGTTGGGCAATTTGTGATTAATTACCTTTCCCGCAAAATGACATGGCCCTGATTAATTAACTTTTTATGTGAGGTAGTTACTTGCAAAACAGAACGTGCAGTAATTTAATCCCTTTACTCATCAAATCCTTTTTCTTTTTTTTATGCTGAATAAGCTGATTGTTTTGAAGTGTTGATTCTAGTTTATTAGAACATGTATTTTTTTTCTTTCAATTGATTTGAAGCTATGTGATTCCAGTGAATACCATGTAGCCAGTTCAGTTTGTATGTTATTTTCATGTGAACGCTAACATGTTAAAAATGGTACAATATTTAAACTGTAGTGCCCACTTCAGTTTTAAAAATAGCCAAACACTGAAATCATAAAAAAGCAATAAATTAGTAAATGTGCAGAGAGAATAGCCACCGTGACCTGCTTATTTTTTTTATTAGGGCGTTCCTTTTGTATTAATGATTTAGTATTTCTTATTGTCAACACAGGAGGAAACAAAACGCATTCTTAAACTCCCTTTAAACCAAAAAACTGGCCATTCACTCACATGTTTGAGTAGCTGAAAAAAAAGTTAAAAAATACAAAGACATAACAATAATAAAACGGTGTTTCATGTCGACAGAACTGTGCTATCTGTACCATCCAGGGACTTGCTTAGAACAAACGCCTTCCCACCTTTCAGAAACATCTCATCTAGGCCTTGTTGTTTTCTGGTTACTTGTAGGCTATGGTCCCAGGGCAGTGTAGTTTATCGTTTTAATATCTGTCTGGCACAAACGCATGAGTCGTCTCCGGTGAATCCTTGTCTGTCATAGCCGCATTTCTCTGAAAATAATATCTGAAGAAATAAAGAGAAGTGATGTTTGGGGGATTTTAAAGCCTGCAATATCTTCTTTTGAGGGGTATAAAGTGCTGGTGGGAACATGAAAAATTTCACTGCTGCTACATTCAGCCCACAGCTGCAGAATAAATACATTGGGGATGGAGTTCAGAAAGGGCTAGTGAAACTAATAACGGACGTTTTTCTTTTCGGTTGCGAAGCAACAACGCACAGGACTTCAAATAATTGTTTTGTGTCGGGCTGGGCAGTGTGCTCCAGTGTTCATTTATTAATATCAATATAGTTTAGTAGTACTTAAGTACTGTAGGATTTCTGGTGATACTGCTAGCTAGTGCTTAATGTAGGTATGTCCAGAACTCAAATGCAGAATTAGTACTTGGACAATACTGTACATACATAGAAATTAATATATAAGCAGCAATTCCGTATTACGCTTTGGTGAGGATAGAACCCTGCCTCAGGGTGGAGGTGAAGGACAGGAGGAAGTTGCAGAGTACAAGGAGGTAAGGTGTTTATATCAGTGACAGACTGTATGGTGGCTGTAACGAGACTGCCAAAAGCAAGGTTTAAAAGCACCAAGATCAGAATGGCTTATCTTGACTAGGTCACACGGTGATAGTGGGGTAATAATACATGCCTTATAGGTCTCTCTGGGAATCCCCACACAGGACAGAGCATTTTCTCTGCTGGAGTCCATGCACAAATATGTGAGGTAATAACATTAAAACAGGATTAGGAAGGGACCGGAATTTGCTGCTGTCTATCACAGCAAACATTACATTCACAGATTAATTTCCATATTGCTAGAGAGGATTCTGAATTGGTTTGGTTTGGTTTGTTCATATTTTCCCTTTTATTTCCTGAACAGAGCTTCCTAACAATGCGGTTATGAGTAGGTAAAATATGTGGAGATATTTATAGATGTCCATGGCAACCATTTGTGTTTGTTTAAATTTGAGTCAATTCTCTTTTATTTTACCAGGAAATGGGTGTTGATTATTAGTTGTGTGTGTGTGTGTGTGTGCCGTAATCTTGGATACAATTGTGGCAAGGAGAATATGTCTTGATAAGGTACATATGAAAGGACATAGCAAGCTTAACCTAAAGGGATCTTATTCTCCAGATGATTGATCTCAATGCTCTTTCAGTTTTTCAAACGCTGTTTTCTTGTGTTGTGGGTAGTTGCTGATGGAAGGAAACAAAGAGAGGATATCCACATGTGATTGCAATCCTACATTTAGCACTCAGCTCGCGGTCTGTCATGCTATGTTTTGAAAGTGGTTTGAAATCAGACTTGTTCAATTCCATCGGAAGCAGATTTGGATCATATCGATTTCGATTGGGACTCATGTCAGTCCCACTTAGGACTCTCCAACTCGCACTGGTAGTTAAAGTTACCTGATGAGCCTCCATAGAGAAGGACACGAGAGGCGCATTTTAAACCTGAGAGCAGAAGGAATGCGCAGGCATATCATGGCTTTGTATATATTTTACTGTCAGTTCACGGGCGGAGCTATGCCACCTGGTAGTGTTTATTGACAGAGTTAGTGAACATATACACAAGGAGAGAGGGCTCCGCCTCTTCAAGGCCCAACATTTACTTGATCGATAGACCACGATAAACAGGAGGGGGCCACCGTCTTTGAGGTGACCCGACATACGAGAGGGCACCGTCTCGAGGTTACCCGACATACTGAAGAGGCTCATGAACGGAAAGAAAACATAAAGTTAGTATCTGTTAAAACATGGAATGCGTGGTGTTCCGCCTCTTGAAGCCCAACATAATAGAAGGGGGTTCCGTGGCTGAGGAGACCCGACAAACAGGAGAGGGGCCACCGTCTTTGAGGAGACCCGACAAACATGAGGGATGCCACCGCTTGGGGACCCTCGCATAGAGGCATCAGACCTGAAAGAAGAATCCCAAAAGAAACATACATGCAGATGGAAGGGTTTGGCGGGGTCCCCTCTGACTCATGGAGAACCCTCCTCTATGAGGTAAATGAAGCGGAGCTTAACAAAGGGTTGGAGAAAGTGGAATCACTAACCCCCAGAGGAGACCGATGCAAAGGCGGTTGAGATGCTAGAGGAGGAGGAGGGAGGAGGAGGAAACGAAAAACACAAGACAGATAGGTAGAGGTGACTAATGTTTAAATAAGGTAGATTTAATTGATGACAGCAGATGATAGGTTGTTGGTGCCTAGCTCCTCCCCTGAACCCCACCTATAGGTTAACATTTCACGGGCGGAGCTATGCCACCTGGTAGTGTTTATTGACAGAGTTAGTGAACATATACACAAGGAGAGAGGGCTCCGCCTCTTCAAGGCCCAACATTTACTTGATCGATAGACACGATAAACAGGAGGGGCCACCGTCTTTGAGGTGACCCGACATACGAGAGGGCACCGTCTCGAGGTTACCCGACATACTGAAGAGGCTCGCGAACCGGAAAGAAAACATAAAGTTAGTATCTGTTAAAACATGGAATGCGTGGTGTTCCGCCTCTTGAAGCCCAACATAATAGAAGGGGGTTCCGTGGCTGAGGAGACCCGACAAACAGGAGAGGGGCCACCGTCTTTGAGGAGACCCGACAAACATGAGGGATGCCACCGCTTGGGGACCCTCGCATAGAGGCATCAGACCTGAAAGAAGAATCCCAAAAGAAACATACATGCAGATGGAAGGGTTTGGCCGGGGTCCCCTCTGACTCATGGAGAACCCTCCTCTATGAGGTAAATGAAGCGGAGCTTAACAAAGGGTTGGAGAAAGTGGAATCACTAACCCCCAAAAGATGGACCCCGGCTCCCGCTGGCCTTAGCGTGAAGAAGAAAAAGAGAGAACCGCCAATGCATAAGAAAAGAGAAAAGAAAAACATTTAGACGAAAGAAAACAAACACTTAACGTGACAAAGGGGTTAGTAGACTGTACCCTAATGACTATGTGAAGACCCTCTGCACAGTGGAAAGAAAAAACCCCTTCTTTTAATTTAATTTCTTAGGGGAAATCTTTGGAGGCCCAGGCAGAAAGGTCGTCCCCACTCGGACATACTAGCAATGGACTGATGTGCGGAGGATATTTCAGATGATGAAGAACGAATATAAGTTTCAACTGCTGATGAAGTCCAGCGCCCCATATTTTTAATTAAATGCTGGTTAATGTTGGCTTTTGCAGCTGAAGTAGCTGCCCCTATTCTAAATGAATGAGGAGTGTAGAATTGCGAAGGAAGACCTGCTCTGGACACCACGGTGGAAAGGTGTGTTGAAAACCAATGCCTTGATACAATGGACCGGCTTGAATTGATAAACAAAGGGTCGGAGGATGAAATGGCCTTGCGTTCTGCAATGTACTTCAACATGGACGTGAAGGGACACAGAGGAGAGTTGATCTTAGAAAGCTGAATACATTGTCCTTGCCGCAGTTGATCTGTTTTGAAATGCTGAAGAAATAAGATGAAATGAGAATCTGGGATGAGCTTGAGGTCACTGCAGCGGATACCGAGGGTAGGAAAGCTGGCAATGGAAGGAACTGTATATTCAGAACATCTCAAAAACCCAAAAATGCAGATAGACATATGACTTCCATAGTTAAGTCATCAAATGGAGAAAAACAGCCATGGCGGAGAATTGAAATCAAGTTACTGAGAATGTCTATAGAAATAGGCAGGCGAGCAGAAGAAGGAGCCGGAGAGCACTTGGAAATTCCTCGTAAAGGAGACGAACCTCTGGAATTGATAATAGAGTTGGGGAATTGATGGACATCAAGCGAAATTGATGCTGAATTCCTGACAAATATAGTCTGATTGTAGCTGGTGCCAGATGTAGAGAGTCCTTTGCATGCACTATGAACGCCATGATCCAGTCCTGGTTGAATGGAGTAGGATTAATCCTGCTTTGTAAACAGAAAGTTACATAACATGCCCAACCTGTAGAGTACGAGGATCTGGTAGATGGGGCAAGTGCTGATGCCATGTAATCTTGAGCTGAAATAAGAAGTTTATTAATAGTTGGATTTAGTTGAAAATCAGCTGATTGAACTGTGGCGTTGCTGCTGGATATTGCAGAGCTGTAGGCAGTAAACTGTGGAATTTGGAAATGTCGACTGGATTGTAGATTGTAGACTGCAGATGGAACCGACCGCAGCCCCAGTTTGATACTGGAATGAGATAGGTTTGAGTTTTACAGACTGGTTTCATGGTGCAGATGGAACTGACAGCAGCCACAGTTTGATACTGGAACGAGATAAGCTTGGGTTTTACAGTGGTTTCATGATGCAGATGGAACCAACTGCAGCCCCAGTTTGATATTGCAACGAGATAGGTTTGAGTTTTACAGATTGGTTTCATGGTGCAGATGGAACCGACCGCAGCCCCAGTTTGATACTGGAACGAGTAAGCTTGAGTTTTACACTGGTTTATGGCTTTTGTTCATCATCCAATTCTTTTTTTATGACTATACACCCATTGAGCCTTTGAGTGTTGTTAATAACTTTTAAAATGAACATACACTTTTTCCCTGGCAAAATTATAACACTCGGGCTACTGTGAAGGATTAATAACTACTGATCGGGAACCTCATTGAAACCATTAGTTTAATTAAAGAAGCTGATGGAAATTTTATCAGAAAATTATGCTTTGAAGGAAAAATATGTGGGTGATTAATAAGCATATCAACTAACTTAATCCTGCATTAGCAATGGTTGCTGGTCTTTATTGCAGATCAGTGCATCATATTTCATTTTGCAGACTGTTTTGTCACAGCTAGAACCATTGATAATAATGGGCTTGTTCACACTTGTTCCTTCTAGGTTTTTTTTTGTTTTTTACGTGGAAATCAAATAACTTGGTAATTTTAAAATGGTAATTAAACGATAATCTTGTTATCCAAGTATTTTGCCTCTGTTTTATGCACAGAGCTTTTTATTTATTTATTTATTTATTTATTTATTTATTTTTAGATAATTACTGCATTGTATTGTAATGTATTTGCATTTATTATACATATTGACCTGGAGTTGAAGTTCGACAAGATAGTGGTTTAACTGGTGCGGTATACTGGACAGTCAATGAAGTGGTACTTTTCAGGACAAGTTTTAAAAGTGTTGACAGTAAGATGTGGTTGAATTCATTTTATATTCACCTTAGTGATATATATATATATATATATATATATATATATATATATATATATATATATATATATATTCCAGGATTTGCTTTATTGCAGTGGTACTGTGTCTGTTTATAAGTGTGGTTTTTTATTAACAAACTCCCTTACATATGCTGTATTCCCATGACATCGCATGTCCTCAATAAAAAAGAAAAAACAAGATGCAAGATTATTACTGTGAAACAAATATCCTAAACAGCAGTCCAGTCCAACAGCTACTTAAAAATAGATACAATCCTTATTTTTAATTGTTGGGAAATAAAAATCACAGGTTGCATTTGAAGTTTGTATAACAAGCTCTGGTGTTGCCAAGATTAGCGCTAATGAGGGCCGCAGAAGCACAATGCAGATGAAATACCACCACCTCGATGCATCCTCCAACTACCACAACCAATCATTTGCAGCATGCTTCACAAAACAAGCTCCTTTGGGAATCCCCCTGGAACTGCAAGCAACACTTTATTTTACTTTTCGTTTTCACGGAACGACTGAATCCAAGGAAAATAATACAAAACAATAATAGCAATATATGCAAGTTACCCCAGTTGTGAATACAGAAGAACCTCAAACCAAACCTATGAACTGACCGGTGAACCCAACACCCCACTTTTAACTGGATGTACCGTATGCAATCACTCAACCATGCAACCAGAATCCAGTTTAAAAAAACGCAAGGTTAAACTACTGAATTGGTGAGAATTGGGAAACGCAAACGTGTTACACTATTGAATTGAAAGAAAACATTGAAAATATTTGTTTTAACTTGACAGCAGAATCATCCTCAGTAATGGGAATACCACGAAAAAAATGCAACGATTTGAAAAGGAGATGAAAGACAGCAGGGCAGTAAAAACACATGTATCCAGACAGAGGTGAGGCTGATTTTAAAGCAAGTACGGGCAATTTTACTAGGAACATTTTAGTTTTAAACAAAGCAAAGTTTTTTGGGGTTTTTTTCAAGCCAAAGGAGTCTGAACTTTGTTTAAAATAAAATAAAATATAATCAAATAAAAACAAGTGGTACTTTAACCCACGTTTTCCAGGACGTTTAAATCTGTGTTTTAGCATTTTCCCACGTATAGTACCATTTTATAGCCATAACAATAGGAGTATTGCACTACAGTGCTGTATTCACCAGATTAAGGCTGTAAATAGAGTTGTACACATTTATTAAAACCACAAAAAATGAATTTTCACAGTTACGAACAACCTCCATTCCCAAGGTGTTCATAACTCTTGAGGTTCTACTGTACATTGCCTAACGTCTTTGTATTGAGACTTCAGCTGTTTCCTAGCTCAATGACAATATCTTATTGTATCACCGTACTGTGCAATAAATGAACTTATGAGAATTTCGAGCTGTACCTCCCTGGAGTAACATACACTAGCAATATACAAAGCTGGAGCTTTCTGTAAGGGATTTGTCACAAATAAACTGCTTGATCCTGCCAAGACACCTTTCTTCCATGCCTGAAATCTGTGACATCAATCCCATGCACATCTGGCAGCACTGGGATCAAAACTCACATTTACTGACACAGATGGCAAAGTTGTAGTTGTGGGGGTTGAGCCACTCTTGCATATTAGTATCCTGTACAGCTATCAGATAGCTGACATTCAGGGATTTCCAGATTAACAGTGATACTCTTAATCCAAATACCTAATCATAACCCATTGCGCTGCGCCAGCCTATAAATGCTATATCTAGTCTACTGGCTTAATGTAATTCTATTTAAAACACACAAGTTCCCTATTAACTGCAGAATGTAAACGTTAAACTGTGCATACAATGAAGAAAATAACAATTTAACCTGGATCAGCCCTCTTGCTGAAGAATAAGCTGTTAAATAATTAAGCTTGGAAAGAAGAGAATGAGAGCCAGTGGCATTATGTTCTGAACGATCCTTGTTTTGTTTCCTCATGCTACTCATTTTAATGAAAAACTCATTAGAACGTTGCACCAGGCGATTTGTGATAATCAATTCCAGGCAATTCTGTGTAAACATCTTTTACAGATGCTGAATTTTGTTTCATTTTCACTTATTATTATTTTTTTTTTATAAAGGAAAGGCTTTGGCTTTAATTGGTCATAACAGTTGCAGGAAAAACATATTAATGCCATTAAGGTTCTCATTCCGAGATCACTCCTAGAGCAAAACTATCTTCACTTGGGATTGCTTGCAGTGTACATTCTTCCATTGCTGCAAGGTTGTTGTTTTTTTTTTACTAAAATCGCTTTGAAATTTAAGAAACTGACTTTCTCCTCAAGAAGCAGAGGCTCATATAGCTTCATCTTACATAGGGCTGCTTATCCGAATTGAGCAGTCAGCTAGAAATAACTGGGACTGAACTGAGGTCATCTTCCAGCATATTGCCTCTAAACTGTCAGAAACATGATTTCATTAGCATATGGAGTCTCGTTATTGTTTTCGTGGTTTGAAACTCAACTCCTTTCATTCTTATTCAGTTATTTCTGTCTTGTCTAATTTTCCTATCTTTGTTTAACATACCTACGGGACTTTGTAAGTTAGATCACAAAGATGATCTGTTTTAACCTTTCAGTGCACCATGCTTCATTTTTAAGTGGTTGTTTTTTTGGGGGGGAGTCAGGGTAACCATAACTTTTGTATTTCTTGCTAATCTTTTCATGTCATATTTGATTTTAGTCTCCTAAACATTTTGCCATCACGTGATCATTTAGACTTTGCTACCAGATCGTAGCGTCCAAGCTTGGCAAGAAAAAAGTGAATACTCCAGCTAGCTGGATTAAAGTATTATTCCATTCAATTAAAGTCACATAATCAATGAGGATTTAAAACTGGCACCCTGATGCTACAGTGCCTGAATGCATTACTGTGGATCAACTGTAGTCTTTGAAACTAGTTATATAGATCGAAGATTAAAGCTGCAGTGTCATGTATAATTTCATACTGAAATATCATTCCTTTGTGATGCTGCTACAGGCACACAGGTTCATCCTTCCTCGGAGACCATGTGTCACAGCATTTGATAATATCATTCTTTTGTAATTAAATAAAAAGATAACCCCTATATTTCTTTTAAGTGATATAATTGCAAACGCAGTCCTTCATACAATACAGAAACATATAATCCAGGTTTTCTGTACAAGAGCATACTGTTATTGCATTTTTACAATAATATTGTGCTTTTGTTTTTTCAGCATATAACTAATATAGGTTTGTGGAAAGGATGAAAAACTAATGTGTGTAAACAAAGGTCTGTAACAAAAGGAATGAGGTTATTAATACAATAAAACCCTGGTCATCATGAACATCCCTGAGGAAAGGCTTTTGCCATTGATTTACACGGTGTGCTTACAGTTTTGACTTTAATAACCTTGCTCAAGTTGTCAAGACAGAACTGTATTTCCGATTTGCATTGCATTTAAGGGTTTTTTTCTCTTTCGGTTTATTGATTCTGTCTTGCATTGTAATCTTACTCAATTCTCATTTTCTTTTGCACACACAATCCAGAGGGCGCTCCACATTCGGAGAAGTGAGTTATGTAAATTTGAGTGGTGCATCATATGAATCATGTTAAGCTTTACAGGGTTTTAGCCCACTCTGACGGAATATTTAATCACAGGAATGAGCTGGCAGACATGATGTACAGTGTGGTTCAGCCTTACACCATGTGTCTTCACTGGCAATTGAGAAATGGCGAATTTGCCATTCATCAGGGCCATCCTGACAGCTTTGTATAACCTTCTGTTTTTATTTTACTTATTTATGAAGATTAAAGATGCCTTAAAAACAACAGTTTGTCCTCGGATACATAATCTTTTATTCTTCAAGTGGCTAAATGTTTCATCATTTGGGCATCTGAAGGAAAGGGAAGTTTGCACGCAGACTCTTGTAGCTTGTTCTCCTTTCTGAACAACTGGAACAATTATGCTTTGGAATGTCAAAACTGTGTCGGCGAAGATGAGCAGCCATTAAATTCTGGTCCTATCTCTGCTCACAAAATGGGAGGCACTTTTCAAATGGGTTACATTTCTGGGATACAAATGAAAAGTTTGCAGAAAATATGTCTGTGTTTGTTAAATTTGAACCCATTGCTTGCTATCTTCAAAATGTAATATAACCAGAGGGCAACCCATGATTGGGCTGAGAGTTTAGTTTGTTGACATTCCCCTCAGGTAGTTTTAGCTACTACTTGCAACATTAGTAAGTTATATGTACACACCTTTAAGCTCTGCTATAATTCAGAAACAGAAATTAAGAAGCGGATTGCATTAAATATTGTTTTTGAAAATTTGCTTACATTTTACAGAAAACACCTAAGGAACTGGTGTTTTCAACACAAGATTATAAAGAGATGCAGAACTACAAAGAAAAGATAAAAGCAGGTCACGCTTATTCCCCTTGCTACCACCATTAATCCACCATTAGTTATAAATACATTTTCATTAAATAAAAGTAAAAAGATTTTTGATGCTTTTAATTTAATACATATAACCAACAGCATGTCCACTGGATTAGGAAAATTACTGTTTGGAGAATAGAAAATATTGATTTTAAATTTTAAAAATATATTTTACCCAGTTCATGGCCCAGTGCACGGAGACAATTATTTTTTTAATATAAATTCACCAGAACAAAAAAATCTATATTTTGCACAAAAAAAAACAAAAAACATGGCCATTATGGTGTAGCACTGAAGAGGAGATACCCATGCAGAAATCAGGTAGTTCATTTCTGAACCCAGCAAAACCTCAAAAGTCTTTTCTGATCCCAGACAGTGTTTGAAAGAGGTGTCTCTCTGCGGTTGTAAGGATGAATCTGTGGGCTGCCTGCCATCCAACTACAAGAGGACCCACTGCTAATTGGAATAAACAGTCGCCAGCTGCCAGGGCCTGCTTAGAACACACTATACATTATACTATACACTGTATGCACACAAGGTTTCTACCCTAGGGAGAAAGGACCCGTCTCTTCGTAAAAAAATCTAGGCATTATTTTATAGTTACTTATTTATCTATTTATTTAAGCAGTTTAAAAATATAGGAATATTGACAACTCCATTTACCTGCATAGAATTCTGGGCTGTAGACTGCACCCACCACTGGATTCAACTTCCAACCTAGGAGGAAAAGGAACGTTGCATTAAACTTAACTCTGTTAAACACCCATTTATCATACTGATAAGGCTCTTTTGTTGAAAATAGGATCTCCAATGATTTGGACATTACAACACAAAAATAACAAAGTTAATGTTGTAAATTGTAAAATGCCTTGTACAGCCTGACAAACGTGACAAGAACTGATTGTGGCATTTGGAAAAAGAGGCCTCTCATTTAGTTGGTGCCATTCTCAAACGGGTTGTCTCACCGCTGTTTCAAAGCCTACACTGAAGTAAAAGGGTATAGTGGAGGGGGGGGGGGCTGACATATCTCCCTCAGACTTTAAGTTTCACTAATGGCCTCTCAATTTGTCCAAGAACAATCCACAGAGATGCTGGTCGATGCTCGCTGCTGAAAGGTTATCTCATTTTTCATCTGCATTCCACTTCTTTTTTCTGATGGCTGCATCGTCTAACTTTCCAGCACTGTGGCAGCCAAGATTTGCATTCATCATGGAAATAACAGCAATTAAACTTTACTTTGTCTTGTCTATGAGCCATGTGCCAGCCAATAACCGCGCGGGTTAATCATGTGTGATGGGAGCTGACGTCCTGCAGTCTGAAGGCTGCTGAGTTACTGTATCTTGGCTGGAGACAGAGAGGAGAGCAAAACAAGCCAGTCTCTCTGTGGTCACTATCGATTGCCATGAGGTTGGGCATTTGTTTTTGTTACAAAATCTGCACTTTTAAATTCTACAATTTAATTTCTTACCTGTTTAATATTCTATTATTTTTAAGCTGTATTATCCTCTATTGTTGATTCTGCTTAGACAATTATTCATATTTGCAAATGTTTACCGACTAATCCAGTAAGACTCCCTGAGGCTGATTATGGGGAAGTGAGGTGGGGAAGCTGGCTTTAGTGCACAATGATTCACCAATTGGCTTCACATCCCCTTCTTACACTCAGCGTGAGGGGTCTTTTCAGAAACCATATTTGCTGGTGGAGGCAGAAGCAAAAGAGGTACAGTAAATTGACTCCTAAACTAAAAAAAATAGTTACATTTTTGCTCTCTGTCATTCACAAAAACACATACGTCACTGTGCTTAATTAATTGTTAGGGATGTGCAAAAAATTGGTTCCTACAATACTGTATGCCATGGAGTAAAGGTGTCTTCATTACTGTTCATCAGACGGTTTGCACAATATCCTTTATATAGTACATTCTGATATTTCTTAAAGACATGTGGCAGACATTGCCCGTCCACCCTCACAAAGCTCATGAAAAGCTATTAACATTGCATTATACCTGAAATGTTTCATCTTTGTAGTCCCCTGCAGTTGCAAATGGTCTATATATATATATATATATATATATATATATATATATATATATATATATATATATATATATATATATATACATGTCAATAACTCTAAATGATCTTAATATTGTGATGATGCAGCTGAAAACGCAGAGACGAGAGAGCGAGAGTTAATTCAAACAAATCTGATCCCTACAATGTGACACCTATAAAAACCTGTGACAGCGCATTAAGTTTTGTTTTATTATAAACGGTGTCCCGACTCACTCATGGTTTCAATTTGCACGGTTTATTATGCACTGTACTATCATGGTATGCAAGCCTCATCCTTTAATAACTGACAGTATCTCATTTATGTCACACAAGGGGACGTCTGTCAGCCATTTTCTACAATGCTCTCTGTATTTCAATTTGACTTTTTTCGGATCACGATGACTGGCTTAATTATTGGACATCGTCCTGTAACTGTGCTGGTTCCAGAGCGCTGTAATCTGACAATTTATTACAAATAAGACTGCTCACGCTGCACTTTTGTACTTTCAAACTAATGACCTCTCATACACTGGCAATGAGCGAGTTTAAAAAAAATAAAAAAAAAAGTTTTACGGACAAGTCTAGTGGCTGAAATTGAATGAATGCACAGACTCAGACTCAGACTTTCTCTATTTAGCAAAGATGCAATGCTGCCAGTGCCCTTTGACTTAAAGTTTACACGCTTATATTATCTGTGTGGGAGTTTTATAAACAGTACGATATGCTTTTGGAGTTAGGAAACACTCAAAATGTAAGCCCTAGAAGGAATGGAATTTCTTATTGACAGGACTGTAGTTTGTAAAGGCAAGAGCACTTTGAAAAAAAGTGCTTCCAGTCTGTCTGTACCAGTTTGGTAGCAGAGTTTTCTGCTGATCTTAATTAATGGCTTTTTAATACATTGAGCTACGATTTGCAAAACAAAAGAGATATGCATTATTATAAACAGTATCTGAACTTCTGTAAACAGGTCATTTTAGATTGACTTGGTATAAGAGGCATTTTAAATCTTCCTTTCAGACCATGTTCTTCATCAAATTGATCTTTGCATTAGGCTTTCATTCTACTTTGAATATCAGAGCTCTGTACCACTGTATGGCACAGCACCGTGCCAAGGCCCTGTATTTACTATCTATTGAACAATCAGGA
>CM060262.1:26080717-26263217 GCA_030684275.1 Acipenser oxyrinchus oxyrinchus
TATATAAAAAAAGTGTTCAAGATCTTTAAACTGCTGAAGGCGGTACAATACTTACGCCAAACATCTGCCTGAGGTCTGGATCTCTGAATCTGAAGGGGATATTTGAAACATGGAGCCGCTTGGGCTGTGTCTTGTTTTCTGAGTTTTCAGAGGACTGTGTCTGTTGCTGGCCTTCAGTCTGTGCTGCATCATCCGTCTGCTGAAGAGAAGAAGGAAAGCGAGAGGAATATGAGTGAGGCGTCTCCATCGGCTGCCTTCTATCTTAATCTTTCCCTCACTTTCTGGTTGCCTCAGTTCGGAAGTTGACAAAGGTCAGTGTTGTGAGAGAAACAGCACACTCATGCTGCCTTACTGAGTCCTCTGTTATAACTTGGCATCTGTAACAATGATCGCATCTACATTTAAATCCTGTTAAAATTACCTTTTTTTTAACACAACTGAAACACCACTCCTTTTGTAGTCTGTTTTCTGTATGCACACAGCTTTAAAGTTGGATGGATTAATACCAAGGCATCTGAACTGACCTTGAGACAGTTTTTAAAAGAAGAGCAGCCAAATTAATCACCATTCACGAGACGGGAACCAGGGCTGTGAGAGGAAGGGAGTGTTTTACAACTTGGGATTCGAGGCTCGGCCTCTAGAGCAGGGGAGAGAGAGAGAAGGACGGGCCAGACTCCAACTGAGAGAGCCTTCCCTATGGAGTCGAGACTAGCCCTAATGGCCTCTGGGCCTCGGAGAGTCGTTATAGGCTCAGCCTTGCGACTGGGTCCCAGTTAGCGACAGGGGTCGACCCTCAGACGTATTGAAGAAAGTATCTGAAAGAACACACATAATTGTTAGTTATGGGACTCGGGCACTAAGATTAAGAGGGCCACGTCCCAGGAGGGTAAAGGAAGAAGTAAGACAGAGCCTTCTTTCGTGAGGCAAGATGTATAGCGCATGAGCTGATAAAGAATAGTGTGGCTGGTGGTCCTCTCTGACCACACAAAGAACATGCAGAGTTACTGGAACTCCAGGTCGAGGAAGTGAGTCTCACTATCCCCCCAGAGGGGACCGACACAGAGGCACGAGGCATATGAAAAAAGTGAGGAGGAGGAGGGAGGAGGAGAGAAAAAGCAAAACGCTGAGATTAAATAGGGAGTCAGTAATGACAGACAGGTGAAATTAGTCAATGATGATAGGCAGGTGAAATTAGGAAATAGCGAAGCCCTGGTTCACGCCCCCCGAATTTTTACAAGTTAACATTTACTTGCTCCTGAACAGAAAGAATAATAATAATCTGTGCAGAGCATTGAAGCATAGAGCATATTTCGTTTTCAGAAAAGCAAGGGGATGCCACAACTGTGATACAAGCAGGTGATACCCAGGGTCACGCAGTCTGTCATTCCAAAATTGGATCACTACTGTATGAGACTAGGCAGGTAAGCTTTGTTCTGCATGCTTGCAAATTACAATTTTTACAAAACAAACAGATAAGTAGGTGAGCATGTGCAATTGTCACTATAAAGGGCTGCCATGTATGAGTTTTTTTTTTCTTTTAGTAAAGCCAAATCTCCATGGTCATATATACATATATACTCTCTCTTTCTCTCTCTCCTGGATTGTAATTTTTTCCTCTTACGATCTGTTTAATTCTGCCTGTTCAAACAATTGAGGACACCCACTATAGGATTAAGGATTGAAAATATCGACATGTCAAACATTTGTAGATGGAACTTAATAGGTAGCAAAATCGAATTAGCCTCATTACGTTTCGTCAGAGATGTTTATCTTTAGCAAACTGAGTTATAATTCTGTGTTAAGCACTTATTTTACTTATGAAGCAGTGTAAATATAATTTGGATCATGTCATAACTGGATACAGAGTATTCTATACAGGCAATACAGAGGGATCTGCAGACTGCATTTGATATTGTACAGCAAAAACTATTTAAAGATAGATTATTACTAAATGTATCTAAAACACAAACAATGCTGTGCTGTTCTAATAGGAGGAAGATTAGAAATCTGAACTGGGTTATTGTTACATTGCATGGAGAGATACTTAAGAAAGTTTCTTCTTATAAATACTTAGGCAAGTGGATTGATGAGCATTTCACATATTAATACATTGGCTTCAAAATTAGGACCTAAGTTAGGTTTCCTAAAGTTAGTGACTGCTACTGTTCTTCCTATCCTAGATTATGGTGACTATAACTACTGGTTTGCTTCCAAAGCAGTCTTTACACAAATTGGATGTAACATATAATTCAGATTTGTTCTAGATTGTCCCTCTTTGACACATCACTGTCATATGTATATAAAACTAGGTTGGCTCTCATTAACAAATCATAGGCTTTTTCATTGGTACTGTTTTGTGTTTAAGGTTCCGAAATGTTTGGTACCTCCTTATCTGAATGTTCTGGTGGAAAGGATTAACACTGGCTATAGTTTAGCGCTCAGGATTCTGCTAGTTTGGCAAACCCAGGGATTCACACACATTTGGGAGAACTATCTTTCACCTAACAGCTCCCAAAAATGTGGAACTCTTTTACTTATAATATGAAGATGGAATGACAATCTTTGCTTTTCTGGCTGTAGAGATCATATTTGGGAATTGCTTAGAGCCTCTTGCCATTGCTTTTCCTTTAGTCCACATTAACATATAGATGTGTCTTATTTCTGTTTTTGTTCTTTGTCGGCTGCTGACTAAGTTTGAAGCACACATGTATTTATTGTGTTGATTGTATTTGTAATTGTTTTATTGTCTAACAGGACCCCCATGTAAATGAGATCTCGGTCTCAATGAGTACATCTTCTGTATAAATAAATAAAATAAAAACTCCTGCTATTATAACTGGATGTTATGTTTGAGTCTGATTACCTCATTAGGATCAATTCATAATGCTGAACAATTTCCTTGTCCCTCAAAAAAGAGATAGGGAGATTCCTTTAAACCCTGCCCTTAATCTACAATTTAAGATAAACCTCCTAGGATTAAGGCAACCTGTTTCTTGCAGCCCATCAGTGATTGTTAGCTTATTTGTTTGGTTTACAATTATTTTAGTTCACAATTTTTTAAAAACTGTATGCGCTCGTTTCACAGATCTGGATTAGCACTCATTTTGGACTACCTACATTATGTAGAGTAGTCCAGATTTTTTAACACATAAACTGTCCTTACACCCCACATAATACCCTAGAAGGCAAGGAAGTAGTCTTGACTGACCTTTCCTATAAAACAAAGGCGGTAAGTAGTACTCTCCAGCATTAAACCTAGTTATGCACAATGGCTTAAAAACAATTGCTGTGTATGTCTGTGATAATTAACGGAACATATTTACGATTAATAGTTTTTTTTTGGTGGTAATTCAGTTTTAAAAATGATTGGTTCCATATGGGATGCGGCACAACAACACAAATTACCCATTTAAATAAATCTAATTATGCATTTTAAGGATTATGGGGCTGAAAATGTAATTTATCATGTTTAGCTAAATAACACTTTTCAGAAAGCACTGTGGGTGTTTTTGATAACAGTGGACAGCAGTTAATTAATCTGAAGTTAGTGACTTATATAATAGGAGCCCATGGGTAGAGTACTCCAGATCTCTTTCCCTGTTTTTCTTCAGAGTTTCTCAAGCAAGAATGACTGCTCACTCTCTGATTATTATTCAGGCAGAGCCCTGCTGTTTGTTTTCTCATTCTGTACAAAGCCTTTTAAAGAAATTCAAAGCCATGACATTAAAGAACGTGTGCATTAATTAATCTTCAGTGCTTTCGTGTAATCATTCTTCTGCGTCCTCTTTATTACTTGACATCTCCCAGACAAGGACTCCCGCTTCTTTGAAAATGGCTGCCTGTATGGCATCACTATACTCGAATTTAAGACGCAGGTCATTTTTGAGAAGAATAAATTGGTTTAGAAACTGCGTCTCAATACAGTATACAGTATACTGTAGTCTCTAATATAATGTGTAGTAAATTAGTAAACAGCTATATGTGGATGATATGTAAGTGGCATACATACCAAGACCACAGGGCATCTCTATATAGGAGCATGTCTTCTAGAAGTGAAGTTACAGCAGGACTTGCTTTGATGTATAGTTATAAATCTTAAAAGAGTGGGGGACTGTGACAGAGAGCGAATGAATCAGAGTCAATAATCTCCCTCCCGACCTATGAGGGTGCTGTGTAACAGGAACAGTGTGCCCCGGACTGGATGGTTTGACAGTTCATTCCAGGATCAGTCGGTCATCCAGAAAAGGGGTGGAGCCACAATATCCGAAGTCCCTAATACGGTAGGCGACGTGTCAGTCATGGATTGGAGGAGACATGATTGGACTCGCTACTGTAGGGGGTGGGACTGAAGGTATATCAGGGGATGTGGTTGAGCAATCTGTTCCTCTGTTATGGTTACAGAATGACTGGGAGGAGTAATGAAAAACCATGAGTGTTTAGTGTTGTATTGTCTTTCTATTTAACTGTTCTTGTTTGTCACTGTAGACGGCTAAATATCAGGGAGCTGTCGCTGATAAGCCAGCATCAAACCCAGACTGCACTGCACCACTGTAAACACTGTTTACACATTCACAACACCACTTGCACCCAGAGCACTCACTGTTGGACTGGTGATTGTGCGAGTGTTTTAAAGTGTGTGTTTGTGATTATTATTTCGGAACTGAACCCCATGGTTTTGACGGGCTGTACACATCGTTGTGTGTAGTCAGTCTTATTATTTCAAAGCAATTAATAAAGCTTTGTTTTCACCCTTGAACTGTTGTTAGACTGTTGTTATTAAGCACGGCCTCACTTCTACATCTGTGCACTACAAACCACAGGGACTCATGTTTTACATCAGCTCATTGACAAGGACATTGTGAAAGTGCAACAAGAACTAGGAACAGCTCGGCCTGCTATGCTTTTCATAAACAATAATGAGCAACAATTTTCCATCTGGTGAGGAGAGTTCTTTTTTTTTCTTTCTTCTGAAGTAACCAGTGACAAGTTCCCAAAGTTACAAATGATGATGATGATGATGATGATAATGATAGGATTACATTTTCACAAACCTATTGATTGTTGCCTTTCTCGTTCATATTTGTAATTATGATATCAATTCACTTCTTAGAGCCCAAGGACTGACATGTCATTTATCTACTTCATCAAAAGGTCATCTCTGCAGAAGTCTAACATCCATTTTATACAGTTTATTGCTCTTTTGAGCTGTTTTTAAACAATCATAGTGAGCTAATATTACATTGCATTAGACTTATTATTTTGTCAAAATACTTTTTAGCCTTACAAGGACCACCTCCTAGGCTGTTCCCTACATCTTTGGCAACAAACTGCTTTTTTTGTACTAATGGCTTATTTAAATGCATGCTGCAATATGACAAGAATTCAGGCTGAAATATTCAATCGATGGTCTTGCTAAGAATGCTGGGTTGTTTTTTGTTTGTTTACCTGTTTAGTCACAAACATTTATTGGCAGAGATTACTCAAACATATTTCTAATTTTGAAATTCAACCTCCAAATGTCCACAGTTTAGCTGCATCTCATGCACACAGTGTGGTTGTGTTTTCTTGTATAGTCTGTCAGTCAGGAAAACTAGTGTCTGGGTTACTGTTACAGTATATTACATTAATCACATATGTTCTTGTGGAGACATGTTTGGTGCCCTCGAAATATCCCAGGAATTAGTGATAGACAGCCTTGTGTTATTTGGTGGTCCTACAGTATATCAGCACTGAGGAGTTTACCTCCCATGACCATATGGGCCATTGCCCATGATTGGCAGTCTAAAATAAAATAAAAAATAACATAAGCGTTCAGTGGAATAAATAAAACTAGAGGGCAGGATAGGGGGTTCTGAATGGCTTTGTTATCCTTGTATTGGATGATTGCTTAAGATAAGGCAGGGTTTTGCCAAATTGGTAGGCAGTGTGAGGAAGGAAGGCTTGTACTGCATTAGGTTGATAAACCTTCTGTGAGGGTAGCTAGAGAGCCTTTATCATAAATGCTATCAATCCTCCCACTTTCTTATCCAGCAGCCAGCCATACAATTGGTGGTGAAGGAACCTATAAAAAAAATCCTGTTTTATACCTGTGCTTCAAAAGGACAACCACGCACCACCACACGTAAGGCATTTCTGGGGTAATGTTTTATTATCAAGGGTGCCAAGGGCAAGCTTACAGGAAGAATCAGATATTCGCTAAAATACTGTTAGCGTACTCTAAAAGCAGGCACTCAAAAACATTCTCATATACAGTACAAGGACACATTTTATGTTACAGTGAATTTAGGCGAAGGTGAAGTTTTCTATTAAAGTAGTAGTATTGAGGAAGGTAATATGTGTGGGGCACTAGAGCATGAAGAAAACCATTCTTTATTTAAATAACACAGCGTATAACTACATAATTAACATAATGCAAATGCAAAGCAAAGCAAATCATATAAGAATTGAGCATTAAACTAAACAAGATCTCCTCTTAGAAATGCATTAAAGTGTTTTAATATGTTTGAGCAAACCCGCGGTTAGCAGATAACTAAGTGTACTTTGGAAAACCCAGGTGCTCTCCACTTCCACACCAATCACACTATCACTCCCGAGAAAGCCTGAGATTTTCTTCCGGGCATTATTTGATTAAGTTGACAATATTATGTGAGCGATGGTTGAGCACCCACTGTGATGTTCTTTTGACTAAATTGATGTGTGCAATGAACACCGTCTCTCTCTCTCTCTCCTCATCTCCTCTCAGCTTGAATAGCGACCTTGATTTAACCAGTAATGCTGGAATTTGCAGCCATCCAGTCAGGCTTCTTTCAATCTGCAGAGAAGAGAGCACCGGGATCCACAAACCTGTGTAATTCAATTCTCGTCTTTAAAAAAAGAAAGAAAGAAAGAAAAGCGCACAGCATATTATAACAGTGCTCTGTAATGTACCTCTGTGATTTGATTTGTAAACCTGATAAGAAAAATGCAATTCAATACATCTATTCCTAAAAATCTCTATGTGCCCTTGACAAATGCACGATGCAAGTGTGATTTTATTCACACCCTCCCCCCTCCACTTTCCTATTTATGCATGACTGTCGACCAGAAACTTGCTGTGCCTCTATGCTAAGTTTGGAATCTGGCCCAGTAGCGAGTGCTGTCTGCTGCAGAGGGTCAGAGAATGCTGCACACTTTATTGTTGAGCTCCTATCCTGGCTGAGAGCTGTAATGTGCTGTGACAGAGAAAGAATAAATCTTGATTATAAATCTCCCTCCCGACCTGTGAGGTTGCTATGTAAAGGGAACAGAGTGCCCCGGACTGGATGGTCAGACAATTCATTCCAAGGGTTAGGTGGAAGTCGGCCATTTAGAAAGGGGGCGGGGCTATGGTACACCAAGTCATCGCTCCAGAGGGAAAGTGATGCGGCAACCGTGGATTGGAAGATAAACGGTTGCACGCTAACCAAAGGGACGTGGTTAGGTGATCTGTTCCTTTTTGTTATGGTTAAGCTGAACCGAGACAGGAGTACTATGAGCTTGTTTGTTCTTATTAGACGGCTAACACGATCCGGAGCTGTCGCTAAAAGCCAGCACTAAACCCGGACAACACTTCACAACTGTGCATGAATAAATTGTATTTCACCACGAATACTTTAGCACTCACTCATGACTTGTGATCGTGTGTGTGTCTTTGTGTGTGTTCTACTGTATTTATTCTTTCAAACTGTGTATTATTATTTCGGGACTGCAACTCGTTGTTTATTGCCTGGGATTATTCTTTGTGGTCACCAGACCAGGATTATAAATAAACATATTGTTTGGACCGTGAACTTTGGTGTCTGTCTTCTGTTTTGTAATCACATAACCACTACACCTGCACACTGCAAACCACTTTGCCACATGTGCCTATGGTTTTTTGTGTGTGTTTGCTGTTTGTACCGGGTAGTTGGGCAGTCAAAATGTTCCTGAAATTGTACCAGTCACATTTTCACAATGAAACAAACCCTTTTACTCATGTTCTTAAAGGAGTGTTAACTTTTTTACTGGTACTATTTTCTCTATTGTAATTTCTAATGTTTTGAAATCATTACTGCTGCATCATGGTTCAAAACCACTGCCTGTGCTGTAGCTCATAATCCAATGATCTATTTTTCTGCGGTGTTGTACTTAGAAATCTTAAAGTAAAGGACCAATACAGTAAGCCTTGCCATATATGCATGCAATTTGACAGTATTATCTAGATTTTGAAGGAACTTTAGTCTGTTAGTGGTTCAACTATATATACTTACTGCACACACACACGTGTGTGCGAACTTGTGGATTTGTCAGCCCTAAGCTAAATAAATCTGTAGGTGTGACTTACATGTTCTTTTAAAGCATCTGGCCAGGGGGCTAATTGACAATCAATAAATCAATTAACATCTGGCTACATTGCACACTTTTCTAATTAACATGTGGCTGTGCAAAGGGCGGCCATCTTGACACCCGACTGCCTATAAAAAGAAAACAGACCCCCCTGCCCACTAAGAAAAAAATAAATCAACCAGGCAATAAAATGAAAGGAAGAAAAAGTGATTGAAGCTGAAACTTTAGTGGAATCTGGGCAAAGATTAGCGATCCTCATCACTTCCACACTTACTGTGGACACTGCAATTACCAGTGATTACCACTCATTATTTCACACTGTGTTCTAAAAGGCAAACAGTGAAATAACTGCCATCGACTCCCTGTGTACATAAACACGAGCATTGAAGTGAAAGCCCTGGGGAGTGCTTCCATATGGCAGGAGTGTGCCAGACACACATCCTTACAAGCAACACCAAGCAAAAACTGGATTTACTCTTTTTGCTAGTTATGATGGATAGTAAAAAGATGGATTCTGTTTTTTCCAAATGTAGCTAATTGTGTGTGTATGTGTGTGTGTGTGTGTGTGTGCGCATGTGTGTGTTAGACAGCTATTTAAAAGTTAAGGGCAAGGTATCAGAACAACTGCAAATATCGTCACCATTTTGGATCATCTTAGACCTACACACAAAAACACCTTCCATTTTATTGCACTGATATATGTAATTATAGCATATATTCACTACCCTATAAGTATTGTGACAGAAAACAAAGCAGAACGACTGGTTGGGGCATCTACTTGTCATTTTACCCCAAAAATGAAATTCTGCAATCATGACAGTCTGGTCCAGAATGGCTATTCTTTCTCTAACCATTGTAGAAATACTTTGCACATTAATAATCTTTGGTACAGTATGTATTTGGAGATGGGACGAGTATGGATTGAGGGATACAGAGATACTAGCAACATTGTATAATATACGGTATTATACAAAGTAAATGCAATACTGGTCAGTTAATATATATCACCCCATAACCTACAGCTGTGGCTAAAAGTTTACCACTACCATATAGAATTAACAAATGTTGCGTCATAAAGTCAAATGAAACCTGCTAAATAATGTTATGTTAACATATTGAATTACATACCTCATACTTAACGAAAAACTGTCAAAATTTTAAAAATGTGACATTTTGAAATCCAACATGAAATACCGTACTGCTATTATGGCTTCCGGTAAACTTTTGCGATATCATTTCATAGTTTCTTTGATTACATAATGTTAAATAAAATATCTAAATTATGTTCATGTAGTTATTTTATTATGTCTCAATCCTAAACTTCTAGGTGATGCAAAACATTTGGAATAGCTATACATTTCAGTCAACCTTAAGAAAGGCAATGAGACCAATGGATTTCAGCCAAATACTGTTACTGTATATGTAATTCTGCCAAAATCTCAATTAGACCCTTAACCTAGTCACCAGGTTAGAGACATTTTCCAGTCCTGCTTAAAACAATACTTGGAACACATCCAACTAAAACATTCAGCATCTGCTCATGGATCCATACACACTGTCAAGTTTAAAAATCATACTATACAGGTATTGTTCTAGATCAGGGACACACAACCAGTGGCCCGTTTACCATCTGACTGCGGCCCAGTGTATTAATTCCATTTCACTTATGAAAATATAGTAAATATTTTTATGCATGAAAAGCAGCACATTGTTTTAATTCGTACTGCTGAAGTTAATTGCTTCTCATCAGCTTAAGTCTCCAACTAATTTCATGAGTCTTCCTCTCCTTTCTTAAATGCCCAAACCCGCTGCATTGATAGAACCCATTCCCAACATAGGAGGCTTGTTGCTAGGGAGCTGACGTCACTGCCCTGCTACAACTGAGCAACCCGTCGACTAAAATAAAAACTGCTTTATTATGCAATGAGGTGTATATGGTAACAGTACGGTATTGATGCTTTGTTTTTAATTGTTTTGTATATTTTTGTTTGTGATGTGTATCGTGCAGTATGAAATAAAATTAACAGTAATTCTAAGGGAAATTGCCTATATATATATATATATATATATATATATATATATATATATATATATATATATATATGCCTATGTATATTTATGCCTATGTATATTGCAGCTAAACTCGGATTATTCTTTTGTGCGGCCCGCTGTAAACATTAGGTTAATCTAGTTTTCTGGATATGTGGCCCGTAATAAAAGTTTGGTTGTGCACCTTTGTTCTAGATCCGTACTGGCATTTATTGAAAGCATGCCAAAAAAACTAACTAGCCATTTTTTCTGTAAACACACTGAATTACAACTCAATACCATCTCAGAAAGGTCAAGCAAAGACTGTTTCAAGCCCTCAAAATATTAGGAAAGCTAGTTTTGTTCATTATTCATTCCTGATAGGCAGCTTCTATCAGCAAACCAACCATATATTTGGGTAAGGATAGAGAGATCTAGTAGAGTTAAACCAAGAATGCTTTTCTTACTGGTGCTACTACAGGGGCAGTAGTCCTTCTTTTTACTATATATTTTGGATTTACAAGATTTTGAGGTTAATACTCCCCCTGCCCCCCAATGAAATGTGACACTATTTGAACCAGAATTGTTATGTTGGCACCATTAGTTTAGGCTGCAGCTGCACAAATACAGTAAATGGCAGTGAACAAAGAAAGAAGCAATTAAAAAAGACAAGCTGTTTGTTCTTGCTAAATAAATGAAGGATTTGAGGGAGTTCCATCCATAGAACACATTTTGAAAACAAAACAAACAAAATCAAGTGAAATCTTTATCCAAACTATCAGTTTTTTTTAATCTACTTGGCATTGCCTAAAAAGGTCACATCATTGCGTTTCATTAAAGCAACTAAAATGACTATATTTAAAGAAATATAGGACAGGCGTATCAGCAACTAAGTAGCAGAGTTCCGAAAAATAAAGCGTTACATGCCCCACATGTTGCTACAACTGTTTAAATAACGTACCTGTCATTTTTCATTTTCATTGTTAACATCCTGAGAACTTTTTACACTTCTAACCTTAAAGTCTGTGTGGCAGGGCAGAAGGAAGCTCTGAACATGATAAAAGGGGGCAGTGAAAAGCCCTGTGTGTAAAATAAATGTATTATGGGGTTAAAAACACAAGTGATTATTAAGATTTAAAATGTATTGTTTGTTTATTTTGAACGGGTGTAATTAATTAATGTTCGGTGGTGTACTGTATTATTATTAAAAGAAATGTAGTGTATGATTAAAAAATGTATGGTGTTGTGTTTATTTAAAACATGTGTTTTCTTTGTTATTGTGTTTGGTTTGAATGTGGTCTGGCAGAGGCGGTTAGTAGCTCGTCTCTGCCAGACAGCTCGTGTGAATGCATGGTCGGCAGTCTGTGATTACTTACTGTCGACCATACAAAACAGAACTTGTGTATAATGTGACCATCTCTGAAACTGATTAATTTAGTGTTAATTCAGAGATAGTCACAAGTATAAAAGCCTCCAGCTTTTGTTCCGGGCGGGAGGTGTACAGAGAGGAGATACAGGAAAACGAAGTAAAAAAAATGAAACAAAGTAAAAAGAAACAAAGTAAAAAAAAAAAAAGCAAGCAATTGCTACTTGTGCTGGGCAGACCAGCACAGTATTTGTTTGGTGTTTTGGTGTCAGTGTTTGTTATTTATTTTTGTTCAACCTTTTATTTTGCTCTGTGAGCAGTGTTTTTTGTTCAGATATTTATTTTATTTAATAAAACGGCACCGCAGTGCGCTTTTCATCCAAGTGCCTGCCTGTGTTGACTCTGTCAGCTGTCTGGTCTGGGAACATCAACCCTCGGCTACCCTCTCTCTCACAGTCTGTTTCTAAGCTCTCTTCAAAATGGCCGCTCTAGTGCACTGGGATTTGAGATCTGTCCTCTAAATCACTGCAGGAAGTGCGGGGGAAAAAAATGCAACAAGTGCTCTGGCTTTTCTGTTCCGTACCACATCATAGATCGTTATTGCTGTGTTACCTGTTTGACAACGTGGGCAATAATCCTTACACTATCAGTGCACTACAGAGGACATTTTGAAAAGAGCTTTGAAACAGACTTTGAAAGTTATAAGCGTAAAAAGTTGTCAGGATCTTAACAATGAAAAGAAAAATTACAGCTGTCTTATTTAAACAGTTGTAGCAACACGTGGGGACATGGAACGCTCTATATTTCGGAACCCCGCTACTTAAAGTGACTTATAAGAACAAAAAGGTTCAGCACATTCAGAGGCTAGTATCCTCAAAAACACTGTGCATTTACTGTGGACATGGATCCATGAGATCACTGCTTGTGGTTAGAGAAAAATGATGGGAAACATAATACCACAGCAAAATTACTGGCATATAAACTCTTTTAAAAAATTTTATTTACAGTGAAAAACTGACACACCCACGAAAGATGTATTGTGCGTGCTGTGACTAGCTGTGGCAAACTATATATCTGCCAAACCCTCAATTAGACCGTTAACCTAGTTACCATGTTAGAGACAAAAGTTACACTTTTCAGGTGCTGTGCTGTAGCAATTCTATTGTGTCAAGGCTGTCTTGTTGTTGTCCTTAAGAGAAAACAACACCAAGTGTGTAGCCTGTGTTCAAATAAAGTGACCTCCTCTCTATCTCAATTTGAACGTAACAGTTTAAAAGGGGCACAATTGTAATTGTTCCTTGCTGACACAGTGATAACTAGCCACTGTCATATCCCCACAGCAGTAACTGGAAAGAACAGGAGCTGGAGGCAGCATACTGAAGGTAGTGCACACTCTGTCTGTCGGATTGAAATCTGAAGTCAGCCACAGATGTGGAAATATTCCATATTCTAGTCTGTGTGTTAGTGCAAAGGGGTGAAGGTGGGAGGAAATGACTGTTGCTGTAGATATTTTCCACCACGTGGACATCAGGAAAAGTCCCTCATGGGCACCGTTTGCAGAACAGTTTCTGGTCAACTCCAGATTGTCCTCCAGTAACAAAGATTGCTAAACTCAATGTGGATCAGAGGAGTTTTATTTATTAAATGGCATATCATTTATTTCTCCAGAAAAAGACAACACATAGACACAAAGCACTTGTTTTTATGTCAATGGTTGATGTACAGCTGCTGTTAGAAAACCCTGATGTTTCTCACTAGAACTATTTGTGACCAATGATTCGGTACTGTAATGCAATGAAGAAAGAGACCAATGGTTATGCCTAAAATTACCTTGGATTTATCGGGGCATTTAATAACCATTCAGCCATTTTGTTGTCCAAGGACAGTCATTACAAAAATAATGGTCCATTGATGGCCATATACTGTCTATGCACAAACCATTTTTTGACAAAGGTTTGTGTTTTGTTATTTAAAGCAAGCAGGGAGAGTCAAACTATCACTGTTTTTAAAAACCTACAGTGGAACTGAAATATGAACCAATTCAGCCAACTGCTAGAACTGTATATGGATATTCTGTTTGGTAAAGGTCGACTCTGTCTTTATCTATGATCTCAGTTACAACCCCATCGATGTAGCTCCTGTACTGCGCTCAGCTGTGGAGCACAATAACACCTCTCAGTGACACAAAGCCCTCTCCATAAAGAAAGCCAGGGCCCCTGTGATCTCAGGGAAGAGCCTGTGAAGTGGCTTGAATGTACTACACAGGAAGTGCATTTGGACAACAACAGTGTTGACACAACCCACTGCTGAGTGGGTTTTGAAATAGATTAGTTCCATGTTGAGATTGAACAGTCAGCTAAGGCTATGAAAGGCACTTGTGTTTAAGTTCTGATTCGTCATTTAGCCTCTTCAAAGGTTTTTGGTCAGTAAAAATGAGAAAGCTTCATCTTTTTGATAATTAAAACAAAAAAGAAAGAAGCGAGACATTGTAAACATCAATTTTTAATTATCTGCTCAGGAACACTTTACAGAAAAAAAATGATTGAGGCATTAACCCAATCTGGCATTTTTATTTAATTTAAATCTAAACTGATGGGCAAAACCCCAGTATATTCTACTTAACCAAATCCACTGTCTCCAACTTTTAATCACACATGTGTTGTTCATAGCACAATAACTAGGGCAGTAAAAGTCATGGTTTACATTCTCTTGGTGATACAATGGCTGTCTTTATCTATTTATAACTGTAAAGAGGTACGCTTCAATATTGTTCATTTCCTAAAGGAATGACTGCCTCTTTCCGTTCTGTGGAACATAATAATTTACATAATGTATTAGTATAAGGAATTTGCTTTTAGACAGTAAGCAGTTCATTTCACCCAGGCCTTTAGCATGCATTATAAATATGCATTGTTTCACAGTGCACATAAAGCTTTTTTTTACTTAAGTTCCTCTTTTCTTTTTAATATATTAATTATTATTGAACGTTTAATTTCTATTGATTGGTAATCCAGGGCATCCAGTATTGAATACAGTTTTCTTGTTATCTCGTGGTCGCAATATAAACCAGCTGCTGTAATTCTCTCAAAGAGAGAACCATTTTTTTTTAAAGCTCGCTTTAAATAAAAACATAATGCATGATAGCAAAGTCATTAGTTAGTTAGTATTTCACTTTACAGACTGCATCACTTTTGCCCATTTGCACGGCAAGGAGCCACTTTATCATTATGATATAGCAGGTTGGTGGCAGAGTCCCTCAGTCTTTCACACTACATTAACCTTGTGTACCTAAGTATTTATGACCTCATCAGTATGTATTTATCAAACTGAAAGCTTCTACACAACAGAACAGCAGCAGGGGCACTGTGGTGTAATTTCATTGAGGCTTTCATCTAATCTTTTATTGATGTAGTGGTGGTGGAGCCTTTTAGTATGTATTCAGCTGATTCTAGGGGAAGATAGGTGTTAAAAATAATGTATATTGATGTAGATAGACTATTACTTTTAATTCTGATTGGCTTTTAAATGTATAACTGTTATGTTGTACCATTAGCTGTAACCTTCTCCCCCCCAAAATAAATAAATAAATGAAAGGAAATCTGTAATGTTGTATGTGTGAGTTAAACATATGGAAGGCCCTTGTTAAGCTATAGTTTTTCCTCAGTTTGCCATAATGAACCAGGAAGGTTTATATAAATACTAATGCTAAATCCACCACTGCATTGCTGCATTCTTTTTAAAGACCCTACCCAGATATCCCAATACAATACTGCATCAGTATCAATCATACTGGTAATTTCTTAGCCTAAAGCATTCAATAAGTCGCTAGAAACTAGTAACAAATCCTTATTTTTAAAAACAATAATAGAAAAATAAACAAGACAGATACCATGTGTATCTCTTACAAAGTCAGTGGGGTAGCAGGGTACACTCCACCCCTGTGCGTATGTTGTTTTTTGTATATTTCTGTGGTATTATTATTATTTAAATGTACTGTTTTGTGTTTGTTTTATTGGTATAATTTAATGTAGTTTGGCAGAGACGATGTTTGCTTCTCGGTCTCTGCCAGACTACATCTCGTGAGAATGCGTGGTCGGCAGTGAATGATTTATTGAAAAATTGGCTGTTGGCCACACATATGAGAAAACCCGTGCAGAATGTGGTCGAGGGATAAACTAGATAATTGATGGCCAGTTAATCCCTCGACCATGTCATAAAAACCAGCAGCTTGTGCTGACTGGGGTTGGGTGTTCAGGCAGAAAGAACGGGAGCGAGTGAAAAATATAAACAATTGCTGCTTGTTTGTCAGTGTTTGTTTGTCTCTGTTTATTATTTGTTTTGGTCAACGTGTCTTTTCGTTTGTTAAGTGTTTTTGTTTAATTTAAATCTTTTATTTAATATAATAAATACGCGTATCAGCGCTTCATCCGCAGTACTGTGTCTGTCTATTTCCTGGTCTGACATCACCACAAAGCCATCCATGTGACAGGTCCATACAGCCAACAGTTTACATTTACATTTTACCAAACCTGGCATTTTGTTTATTTTCAATAACAAAAATACACAAAAGAGACTCACACAAGCTGTTTCTTTTCATGCTTTAAACAAGATTTACCATCGTTTAGATCAATTCAGTAAACTCCAGTAGGTTTATGATAAGGGAAATGATACTCTGAAGAGTCAATACTGTTTTCTTATTTTCTTGCACACATTTCTAAGAATGT
The DNA here is from genome assembly GCA_030684275.1 of Acipenser oxyrinchus oxyrinchus. NCBI lineage: Eukaryota > Metazoa > Chordata > Actinopteri > Acipenseriformes > Acipenseridae > Acipenser > Acipenser oxyrinchus. The sequence goes on from CM060262.1 coordinate 26,097,179, forward strand.
GTCACGTATGTATGAACCACAACATCCCACGATGAACTACAGCACAATGTGAATGATATTGCATAACATTCCAGTGGAGAACCTAACTAATATGTAATTACAGTAATCCCTTCTGTGCTGTCCTTATGATTTAGGCACTACGCCCTATGTGTTAAACATCATACCACAGTGCCTTCTTGGGCAAATCAGCCCCTGATGTCGCCATCATTCAAAATGGACATGGACTTCCTTAGATTTTAAATTAGCTAAAATTATAGTTATTGTGTTATGTATGCCACACTATAAAATTACTCCAGGTTTGTTATTGGAAACGTTTCCTGCGCTGTACGGTCAGAGGATTTAATTAAAACATATTGGTTTTGGAGATCCATGTTATTTTCTTCAGGGTTTCAGCAGCTGGTTTTGTTTGGATGCTTTTAGACAAAACTGCCTACTGGTGGTATGGTTTTATTGGAGAAACCTTCATGGAAATGTTTGAGAGGTTTTAACCATTTAAAAGTGTCTAGCTGAGAAGCCTGTTGAGGCCAAACTCGGCTTGTTTTTTCTGCTTGACTTGTCTTTTTTTTTGAGTGCTGTTAATATTGTTTCATGACACAGATGCCTGGTGTAAAGTAGCCAAGTTCTATTGCACAGCTTACCGCATTTTACTAGTTCACAAGGGTTCAGAATTCTCACTGGAACAGTAGCAGGGAGCTTCCAGCATCATAACTGAGTAGCTTTGTGGGAGGTAGGGATTGGAGCGAACTGCGATATGATCTACGCACCAAGTTAGTGGATCCTCAGCTAATGTCATTGTTGATATAACTTGTTGTAATCCTAATTTGCTGCATCCTAGTTCATATTGTATTGTAGTGGTATTATTTGTTCTTACTGTAAACTGTACTGTATTAAACTTGCATTGCAACCTTGCATTGCCTTCTAACACCTGTGTGTCGCCGTGGATGAAGGCGTCTGCAAAATAAAAAAATAAATAAAATATGAATGCCAAATAACAGTATTCATATAACTGTGGTGTTGCTCGGATGTTTGTCTCAGGGAGAAAGGTTTTTCTAAAATTGATCCATTTAGGAATTTAAAAAAAATGGAGTGCACATATTTAAAAAAAAGAGAAATACAAGTTGCGTGTTTAGTTTTATTTATGTTAACTTTTATTTAGGTTTCTGAAGGGAAGGTCTTTCATTTAATCAAAAATAAACACGTGAATCAGTATTTTCAACCTAAAGGTTTCATTTAAATGCCTATTGGTTTAAAGAGGTTTTAGACAGGTGACCTGGGGTAGATTTTTCTTTTTTAAAATGCTTTTAGGTCATGATTTTTAAGCGTAAATATTATGTGGAAACATTATGAAACAGACCATTCTGAACTGTTCTTTGAAATGTGCTTCGACTGTAAAGTAAGCAGGTTTTTAAATTTTTTTCCAGAAACAGGTAAACCTAGCTGATTCTCAACAGCTTTTCAGTTTTAATTAAATGCTTTATCAATGATTTTTTTCTCCAGATATACTGAGCAACAATACTTACATCACACCATGATGACCAATATTATGGTACTCAAAGCATCAGTTCATATTTAATAATATTTTAGTTACTGAATGCGACTGCCAGCTGAATTTACTATATTAATTACTGAAACAACATAGTGGTACTGTATACCAAGCCCCAGAACAAATGTGTTTTAAAGTCTGTTATTTTTACACTAGGCGTGACTTAGATTATAAGAAAGTACTTTTAACTTTTAGTACAAAAAAGAAATGTGGATCTATAAAACTTGTTTTGGGGGTGGAGGGGGGTTCCAAAAACCACACAGTGAAAATCATATGCATTTAAGTATGTATTGTGCTTTAATTATTACCATTTACATTGCATTTTGGGGGGATGAAAAGGTTTGCTAATATTAAGATGGCAATACCCCTGCCCATCAATACATACTGGTTTAAAGAGCATTCTGGGAGCTTCATACCGTAACTCCTTGGCCAGCTCCATCATTGGACCACTTGTGTGTCTATCACTTTGACTCACATCTCCGAGGAAAGGTGACCTCAAACTATTGTTTTTGACAGGACAGATAGATAGATACTTCTAAAGCACAAGATATCCCCAGACATTTCATTCCAGTATATCACCTACTCGGAAGTACGGCTATCTGTCTGTGATGTTTAGAAGCTGTGGAAAATCTATTTTTTTTCTGTGGTCCCTGAACTGATAATACCGACAGTGTGTTTTCCATAAACGGCACTCTTACGAAAGACAAATGGAGCAGCGACTGGCTTTCAGCTCCAAAAGCTGCAAGGGCATCAGGTTTCATGCTCTACCCAGAGAAGCCGCAGCGTGCTGTAGTGGTAGATTATGCAGCCTCACTGTCACACATTAAATCCGTGTTTGTAATGTGCTATCAGTGTTTGTAATGTGTTCCTATCGCTTGTCTCACATTTCAGAGTTTCTTTTTTTATTGTTCCCCAAAGACTACAAAACTTTTTTTTTGCATTTTATGGAGTTGGCTTGTGTGCCTGGCCTCCACATAATTGTTTAAAGAAAAAAAAAGGAAATCACAACTGGTGTCAAGATTATCTTTTAAAAAGAAGGCCCTTTAATGTTTTTTTTTTTAAAAGAACTTTTAAATTGTCATTGCACTTCAGCATGTTATTGTAAAGCAAAACCTTAATTTTTTAGGGTAAAGTATATTTGACACCATTTTAGCAGTTATGTCTTGTTTTATCAGGTGTACGAGGAAAAATAAAGCAAGGTCTGGTATCTGCGACATGGGACATCTGCTGAATGAGGTGACGATTTAGCATTGGAATTTTATATTATAAAAAAGGTACTATGAACAGACTAATAGAATATAAAGCAGTTTATTCATAAGAAAATAAATATATAGCAAGTTACTGAAATGTGGTTTTTGAGAATACTCCATTAGTGCAAATATATATATATATATATATATATATATATATATATACAGTACTGTGCAAAAGCTTTAGGCAGGTGTGAAAAAATGCTGTAAAGTAAGAATGCTTTCAAAAATAGACATGTTAATAGATTATATTTATCAATTAACTAAATGCAAAGTGAGTGAACAGAAGAAAAATCTAAATCAATATACAATATAAATCTAAATCAATATGTATATATATATATATATATATATACAGTATATATATATATATATATATATACAGTACTGTGCAAAAGTTTTAGGCAGGTGTGAAAAAATGCTGTAAAGTAAGAATGCTTTCAAAAATAGACATGTTAATAGATTATATTTATCAATTAACTAAATGCAAAGTGAGTGAACAGAAGAAAAATCTAAATCAAATCCATATTTGGTGTGACCACCCTTTGCCTTCAAAACAGCATCAAGCATCAATTCTTCTAGGTACACTTGCACACAGTTTTTGAAGGAACTCGGCAGGTAGGTTGGCCCAAACATCTTGGAGAACTAACCACAGTTCTTCTGTGGATTTAGGCAGCCTCAGTTGCTTCTCTCTCTTCATGTAATCCCAGACAGACTCGATGATGTTGAGATCAGGGCTCTGTGGGGGCCATACCATCACTTCCAGGACTCCTTGTTCTTCTTTCGCTGAAGATAATTCTTAATGACTTTCGCTGTATGTTTGGGGTCGTTGTCATGCTGCAGAATAAATTTGGGGCCAATCAGATGCCTCCCTGATGGTATTGCATGATGGATAAGTATCTGCCTGTACTTCTCAGCATTGAGGAGACCATTAATTCTGACCAAATCCCCAACTCCATTTGCAGAAATGCAGCCCCATACTTGCAAGGAACCTCCACCATGCTTCACTGTTGCCTGCAGACACTCATTCGTATGCGCTCTCCAGCCCTTCGGCGAACAAACTGCCTTCTGCTACAGCCAAATATTTCACATTTTGACTCATCAGTCCAGAGCACCTGCTGCCATTTTTCTGCACCCCAGTTCCTGTGTTTTTCGTGCATAGTTGAGTCGCTTGGCCTTGTTTCCACGTCGGAGGTATGGCTTTTGGCCGCAAGTCTTCCATGAAGGCCACTTCTGACCAGACTTCTCCGGACAGTAGATGGGTGTACCAGGGTCCCACTGTTTTCTGCCAGTTCTGAGCTGATGGCACTGCTGGACATCTTCCGATTGCGAAGGGAAGTAAACATGATGTGTCTTTCATCTGCTGCAGTAAGTTTCCTTGGCCGACCACTGCGTCTACGGTCCTCAACGTTGCCCGTTTCTTTGTCGTCTTCAAAGAGCTTGGACAGCACATCTGGAAACTGCTGTCTGCCTTGAAATTTCTGCCTGGGAGAGACCTTGCTGATGCAGTATAACTACCTTGTGTCTTGTTGCTGTGCTCAGTCTTGCCATGGTGTATGACTTTTGACAGTAAACTGTCTTCAGCAACCTCACCTTGTTAGCTGAGTTTGGCTGTTCCTCACCCAGTTTTATTCCTCCTTCACAGCTGTTTCTGTTTCAGTTGATGATTGTGTTTCAACCTACATATTGAATTGATGATCATCAGCACCTGTTTGGTATAATTGTTTAATCATACACCTGACTATATGCCTACAAAATCCCTGACTTTGTGCAAGTGTACCTAAGAGAATTGATGCTGTTTTGAAGGCAAAGGGTTGTCACACCAAATATGGATTTGATTTAGGTTTTTCTTCTGTTCACTCACTTTGCATTTAGTTAATTGATAAATATAATCTATTAACATGTCTATTTTTGAAAGCATTCTTACTTTACAGCATTTTTTCACACCTGCCTAAAACTTTTGCACAGTACTGTATATATATATATATATATATATATATATATATATATATATATATATATATATATATATATATATATATTAATATATATATTAAAGTAATTAAAAGTTTAGTTGGGTTCATTTCAGGTTTAAATTATTGTATTTATTTTAACTCATCACATTTAAGTCTATGCAATGGGATCCTTACGTATATCCATCCCAGCAGTACTAACTTCACATAGCATTCAAGACCAGACTCCTCTGCACAGTACAGATATCTGACTCACTATTTCACAGATGCTTTGCATTCATTACTGATTTATGCTCTGCACTTTGTTGTCTCTGCTGTGCAAAATGCAACTATGGTGAAGCACTGAGCTAAAAGCACCCAATCGTGTTGTCGCTGTTGTTTTTGCTCCTGTATTATTAACTTTCAGCACCCGCCAGCTGTCAAATGAAAGGTGGCTTTCCCTGGATTGACCGGGTCTGCTCTCAGAGGTTAAGGGTCGGGACTCTTATTAGGAGATGGGAGTGCTCAGCAAACAGAACTGACACGTTCAAAGGGTTTCTGTTCAAAAAGGGCAGCTGAGTTAGCCTAGTGTCAATGTGTTTTACTCTCCTATGTGTTCAGAGCAGAGCAAGGTGGCTCAAATCCCGTTCCAAGGAGTTCTTAGTTTTGAAATCTATTGTAATCTGACGCCACGTGTCAACAAAGGCTGAGCAGTGAGTTTTTATAGTCTGCTAGTGGTCCCCTTATTTGGTTTAAATAGAGGGTTGACTGTCTTCATTCCTTTCTGCTCCCTTGCTGCTTTGTTGAGTTTAGTCTGAGACATGTTTCAAACACTGAGTTTTAATGGGCTTCTACTGCTGGCGACAGCAGCCTCCTTGCCAGCAGTTCCTATATAACCAAGCTGCAAACTAGGTTCTAATGGTCCTATTGTGCTGACCCCTGTTTTAATGTTAACATCAAAGGATACTAAGCTCTTAACTTGTAATAATGCTGGCAGACATATTCTACTGTGCCCAAAATAGGAACTGAAATCCATGCTTTTAAAATGTCCATCTCTAAATTGCGCACAGCTTCACTAAACTGGGAAATGAGAATACGTGGGTACTGATTCCAGAAGGCACTAAATGGGAAGTCAAAAGAAATTAAATCAGAAGTAGACTTCAGTTGCTGGCTTTCACCATTGAGAGGGGTTCCTGCTCAACACAAGAGAGCTTACCCTGCCTGACCCCTGACCTCAGGGCAACACCATGCTCACATCAGTTTGCTTACAAGAGTCATTCATCATGATTAGTGTGCTCATGAATGAGGAAGAATGAGTAAAAACCAAGGGTGTTCCATTCTATCTGGGATGAGGGAATTGCAGAGTTTTTATAATTTAAAGATTTTGATGCAGGATTGCCAGATGGGGCTAAATTCCCCAAACAGCAGAGTTTGGTTTAAGGAATAATGTACACCCAACAGTGCTGTACTTAATAAGGCTGTAATTCCATCAAGAAAATCTGGCGACACGATAAACCAGAGTTCAGTCCAGATGTATCTTCCTATTTATAATGACTCTTTTAATTTTGGCATAAATGTGTTCACTTTCAAGTATGAAATGTAACCATTACCAAATGGATGTTTACCTCCTAAATGCCCCGAAACCGGAATAGATTTAACAAAGCTGTGCACCACTGCCTGTGACGCAGTCATGCCCACCCCAGAAGGGCATAAGAAGACTGCACACACAGATACCAGCATCATTTTTCCCTTACGATGGCTTTGGTTCACTCACCCATTTGGTAATGGCTGCATTTCGTACTTGAAAGGGAATGTTAGGTTATTATCATAACCTTTGTTCCCTGAAATAAAAATAAAAAAATATGCTGGTATCTGTGTCTCAGGCTGTGGTGCGCAGCTTTGGTATATCTATTCAGGTTTCAGGGTCTTTAGGAGGTAAACACCCATTTGTCAATGGTTACATTTCTATTTCAGGTAACCAGGGTTATGATAATAACCTAACATTTTCTTACATTGCCAGAAGCTGATTACTTAATATTTAATGCCAACTTTAATTTGTTTGGGATTTTTTTAGAGTCCCAATAATCTATTTTCCAGTTTAAGAATGTTTATTGAAAGAGACATGACAGTTCCCTGAGCATAATTACATTACACTGCTCTAATACAAACATTTGACCACTCACTGCCCTTGTAAAAGGGGATAAATACAGTTTGAGAGACTGTACAACCCCCTGTTCCAAACTAAACAAAAAATGTAATGCACTTTGGTTTCAGCCCATATGATATATTGGTCCCCAATGCCCAGCAACCCATAATTCCATTGGCCAGATGCCTCAAACCTGTTGTAAACATTGGGATCAGTAACCATATGATTTAAAATTCTATGATGATTTACTCAGAATATATATTTTTTTAATGTTTAAAAAAAATCTAACCGAGATGTAAGGCTATAAGGTTTGTTTTGATAATGTTTGTTTTAATCAATGCGTGTTTCATAACCTTTATGACGGAGCCAATTTTACAACAGGAAATTTGCTATTGAAGTGAAATTGTCTATCTGCAATAATTTTGGCCAGGGCATTCCTGGGTTTCACTGACAACGATTAGTGGACCCTTCCAGTCCACAAAGTAGCAGATAGGACTTTTCTCATCTTGGGCAAGAGGGTACATCTATGGTAACAGCAGTAGACCTTCACCATGTGATTTTGTATATCAAACAGGACCAGGTGACCCAAGGCCAGGTCAATCCAAGGAAAGTATCAAGCACTTTCTCCACCTCTGTTTCCACAATGTGATTCTTATATAACATTCTTTATACTGTATATGTAAAATGTCACTGTTTAAAAGCCGATAGGTTACTTACTGTGGCAGTGCCAGAGACAGTCTGTGTGTTTGCATCGGGGCCACTCTGTTCGGTGTGCGTCTGGGCGGGAGGGTACATGTTTAATGTGTGCTCAGGGACTGTAGTCTGGCCTGTGTAGTCTGGCGTGGGATGGGGGTGGGTAGCTGTGTACTCGGCGGGGATGCCGTTTTGGGGGGGTGCGAACTGGGCTGAAGCGTAAGGTTGTGCCATCGTGTCCGGAGGTGCTGTGGCGTCCTGATTACCCTACAGAGAAAAAAAACAAAAACAAGAGAAGAGACAGGTTTAGCGCTAGTAGAAATTAATACGAAAACCAATTTTCAAAACAACACAGTGTTTACCACAGGTACAAATGAGTAACCGATAGATATCTAATAACTGTTAAACATGCCTAATGACATACTGAAAGATACATTTCTGTCATATTTCTCCACCCCTTGTTTAAGTGTTTGAAAGTTGAAAGCTGAAATCCAAAACACTTTTTAATTATTTTGAATTTAATAACTTAGGGCAGGGCAAGTTATTACAATCCCAAGATGTAATAACCACAAGCCTGCTTCATTGAAATGACAGTACGTTAGTACAAACACATTTCTGCTTTTACATTTTTTGTGAAATGTACAGAGTTCTATTTCACGTAGTATTACTCTTTTTAAAGATCATTTTTTATTAAATTAGCAAAATCCATTGTTGTTTGTTTATTTATTTATTTATTTACATTATAAAGTTTTGCTGATCAAAGAAAAGAGTGCTGCAGTGCAGTCTTATTTGTGAAACATAAAATGCCATCACATTGAACCTGGATCTGCAGTGTACTAGTATGCATTTAAAGACTGAGATGCGGTTTAAGCTTTCTAGTACAGTTTAAAGCTACTGTAGATTACATTTAAAGCACTCTTTTCTCTTGTTTTCTTCATCTACTCTCTACTCGGCAACAGAATGACTTGACAAGAACTTAGAAGTCAAGTGACACTGTAAACTACCTTATTAAACACAATCAAATCTGGCAATGGTAAAGACCACCAATGTAAGTTAAATTAAAAGGCATTCACGCACACAGTCTGTATGAGAAACAGTACATTGCCGTGGTAAACGGAGACTTGTAAAATTCCCTGCTGCTTCTCTTGAGTTCTTAAACAGATGTTATACAGAGCTTGCTGTCTCTCATTAACACCATCATCACTTTACCCTGGCCTTCATTGATATTCTTAAGCAAGCACATGTATGTGATAATTAACACTAATATTTAATTAAGAGTTCCAAACTCTTCCACACTTTCGACTGTGGGTACATTTCTTTTTTTTTTTTTTTAAATCACACTTTCATAAGTAATATATCAAAGTAGTGCGCTTGGTGTGACGTCCCAGTGCTCTGACTCTATGGGGACTGTTCTTCTGATGTCATTATATTCCTTCAGCTGGAAGCCCTTATAAAATAGTTGTTGGCAAACGAGGGAAGAACAAAGTATGGCAGACAGTCAGGCTTTGCTAAATGTTTTGGCCTGAAATCTAATCAAAACCACATTTGGAGCTCCACAATGCGCTTTACGTGGCAGTGCATAAAATCCACTACTTTATTGCTTTCAGCTTTAAGGCAAGTTGTAGCAGAACTCAAGAAAACATATCTTAATTTGATACAAGTCAGAGACAACCCTCCCCCCCCCGTTGTCACTATAGAGAGTCAGGTTTATAAAAAGCTCCTTCACCACTTAAGAGTCATTTTCACCTTAGTAACAGGGCAACACTGTCTCAAGTTCGCTTTTAAAGACTTCCCTGACAGGCAATAAAGGTCTCTGGTTAAAAAGCGTATCACTTAGTTCAGTTTTGAAACCATGAAGCATACAAGATAGAAAGAAAAAAAAGGTTATTAAAAAACGGTTGCCTTTAAGATATGAAATAAAAAAAAATAAATAAAAAAAAACTTAAGTATTCCTATCTACTATTACAAGTCAACACCCTGGCACGTGAGATAAACCCTTGCAAAAATAATTGTTTTGTGAAACTATTTCCAATGCATTTCAATACAAAGAGGCTTTAGCTACATTACAAATGACCCCCCCTTGTCATCACAAGAGTAAAAAGATTAGAAAAATCTGCTGAACGTTACAGCTGCAGCCATGCCTGAACCCCCCAAAAAAGAGCACTAAGAATTACAGTACAGAGAAAGAGAGAGAGAGAGAGAAAGAGAGAGAGAAGCAGCTGCTAATAATTCAGCATGAAAGAGTTGTAAAGGGGCTCCTTCTTTCTTCGTGGCTTACATAAGGCTTTCCCTTCGCTACCCAGCCACTGAGAAAGAAAAATAAATAAAAGAGAACACGCTTCGTAAGCAAAAAAACAGGGAAAGATAATACCTGCTGCACCATCTTGCTCCCTTTTTCCTCCATAAACTTAGCAGCTGCTCTAGTCCCAGGCCCTGCAGCATCTGCCCAAAGCAAGCATCAATTATGGATGAGGGCGTGTGTTCAGTGTTGTGTGTAGAGTGAGTGTGGATAGTGAAGGGGGGTGTTGAAGGAGGGGGAGCTAATGCAAGCATTTACTGACCTCCCACTCTCTCTGCATCTAACCGCCCCAAACCTAATCCAGATGGGACTCTGTTTTCTTGCTTCTTTTATTTTCCTCCTATTCCTCGGTAGGCCCATTAATCACTGCAGGCCACTCCTCTTTGTCAAGCTAACTGATACTATACTGAGCACCAGTGGCCCAGATATTTTGAAGAATATGGTAATGACACATCTTGGCTCTATTTTGCACTTTGTCAAATGCAAAGGAGTGTGTGTGTGTATGTGTATGTGTGGGCAGGTATTACTACCAATGTGCGGACAAATTTTGAGAAAATGTCCCCACAACGATAGTAACTCCTGAAAACCGGCGTTGTGGGGACGTCCCCACTTTGTCAAACACATTTTTAAGAACTAAATACGCCTTCAAAAAAAAAAAAAAAAAGTGCCAAAATATTTAGTTTGTTGTCAATTTTCACCCTGTGTGGTGTTTTGACTGTCTGGAGTTAGAAATAATAAATAAAAATATAGTGTGAGTCAATGAGAAGTCCCTACAAATATAGGAATGCAAACATATGTGTGTGTGTGTGTCTCCTTAGCAAACCTGCACATTAACTCTAGCTAGCCTGTCCTGCTTTTGTATTTATTTATTTTTTTCCTTCAGTTTAGAAGCAAATTAATTAAGGATATGAATGCAGGAGTGCAACCTGAGGGCTTTTGCTTATTGACTTGATTCATTTGTTATGCAATCATGACCATGTGTTTTGTATAATATAAATATAATATAAAGAAAATGGGCCAGGACTGAGATACTGCTTGGTTAGCAGGTGGTTATGTGGGTGTAGTAATATGCAACATGCTTATTTGATATCATATACAATATCTAATGCGGAAAATCAATATCAGGGGAATCAACAACCATCTCTTTTCAATGATACAGTATGTATTACATAACTAGGAATGAGCGTGCTCTGTTTTATAATTGCTATAGAACAGATATCAGGTCAGCAATGGTAAATTATCCAGGTCAGTGTACTTCTCATTGCATTTCAGAGCCTCCATGGCTTGGTATATTACTGTACTGAGTTTATTTGAAACACTAGTCCAGTTTAGCATCAGCCCACCGCTATACCTACAGATACTAACTTTTGAAACTTACAATAAAAAAACAACCTCATTTGAAAACTGTTTTAAGAGATCAAAGACTGTGTAGTGCAGGCTGCAATTTACAAACTACACCACAGATCTAACTTCCAGCTGATTTACTTTAGACTTTTAGATCTAATCTGATTGATAATATCAACAGCTGAGATTAATATGAATGTGTTGAAAAAATGTACTGCATTTTTAGTGTGTATTTGGTACATTAGCATATGTGTTGTTTTGGACGTCAGTGGAGTTTTCCTGTGTTTAAATGTAATACATGTATTTTGGAGGAATCCTAATATAATCGGCAGCATACAATTTGTCTGGGCTACTATCATCACCCCTGCCTAGTATAGCAAATACTAAATGGTTTTGAATAATGGCTCATGTACCAAACTATACCAGAATCTCAACCTGATGAGAGGTAAGATAAAAATCACTCACACAGATACATAAAATACATTCATGACACCATTTTAGACCATACTATACACAAAATGGAAGCTTGAAAAAGCCTAAATACACTTAAAATGACAAGCGTTTGCGGTTGTAAGAGACAAGGTGGTCAGCTCCAGATGGACTGGCTTCTCTTAACTTCCCCACAGATGCAAGGGTGAAATGTCTCAGCCTTCCTGACCAACAGCTGCAGAAAATCATCAAGCTGGGACTTCTCTCAGCAGGTGTCTACAAGATGAACCAGACACTAAACTGTATTTTAAGAGGCTTAAACTGGAAATGTACTGCAATAAAACATGGGCAGATTTATTGACATGTACCTGTATTGTTTGTTTACCTGTGGACCCATTTCTATAACCACATTATTGTGAAGCAAGTCCTACTGTTGAGCCTGCTGTTGAGCCTGTGTTGACTTCATCAGATTTAGTCTGAAAGGCACCACTAAACATATACTGACAACAGGCAAACTAAAGTTTTACTGTTATCACAATGCTATTGTTGGATAAAACCTTTAAACAGATCTCGAACTACACAAACAAATGTTCTTATTTAAATAGGTATTGAACCTCAGATAAACAAATATAGAAACCTTGGCTAAGGCACAAACAGAATTATTTACAATGCTTAGCCAGGCTGATATCTATATGCACAGTGGAATAACTTTAATGAATATATAAAATTGCCACTGCCTGCTGTATCCTGCACAAACTCAACAACAAAATTAGGTGGAATCAATTGTCTGTTGCTAAGTCTCAAATGTAAACCCGCGACTCTCAAAAAACAAGCCCAATCCCGCTTATTATAAGTGGGCTTAGCAACTGTGAAGGGTTACGTCAGCCGCCAGTTTCAATTGGACAGCAGCGATCTGAGGAGGCTCTTGCTGTCAGAGATTCTCTCCTTTCTTTTAAATTGTGTTGGATTTGCTGTTGTGTTAAATATTAATGATGCAAACAAATAAAACACAATCAATAAGTTCATTTGCAATTTTATTTGGTCAGTTCTGAGAGGGCATCAACAACTTGTTGCATGTTGTTGCTCTATTTTGGGCGATCGAGCTGGCTCATGACATCTAGTTCACCAACTATATTTATTAACGTGGAAGGCAGACGCGTGTTGTCTTTGGACATAGCTGGGATCAAAAAAGGATGGGAATTAATTCTGTTAGACATTTAAGCAGCTCACTGTTTAACTTTAGCATAGTTTTTACAGCAAGGGTATTCTCAGACAGTTGCATTAATATTATAACAAGGGCATTTTACTTTGTGTTTTGTCATTTACACGAGTAAATGAGATTTACCATATCCCTCTTTTTCGGCCACAAACCTGATTTACACGAGTAATTCTCACAAACGTGCATGCGCATCACCATTTCACGTGAATGTTATTTGTCACAGAATTTACTCAAATCCATAAAACATGGGCAAATCTGCTCCTATGCTTCTAATGCATTTTTGCTGTATAATTAATCTTTTATCAGAATGGATCCTCATTATTTTTGCTACTAGATTAATATAATACTCATGGATAATAAATTAATGATTCCTTACAAAAGGTTTTAATGGAGGTATGGTGGTATTTTTTAAAGCCCAACAAAAAAAGTCAATGGCTCTTGGAAAAACTCATTACTGTCACACTGAGCTGCTCACACTCAGGCATTTTATTTATTTATTTATTTAAGCAGATTAATCATAAGCTGTGTTTCCATAGAATGTGTTAATTAAGATTTAGCCACAATTACATGACATTTCTCTGTTTGATTACAGCATTAGGCTGGATAAGGAACATATTAAATAGTAACTTCAGGAAAAGATGTGATTTCTTTGTGAAAAACAAAGATCCAGTCCATTTAGGAAGGGTCTCTGGTTGATCCCTAACACCACGACTGTTTCAATGCCAGCGCTTGGTCATAGCTAGTGTAATAATTCATAAATGATAAATCGATTACGACAGAGCCTACATTTCTGTTCAGATTCATAACAAATATTCAAAGAGCACCCAAAAGCTTTTGGAATGCATACCTTTCTCCATGAGGACTAAATCAAAACAAAGTAAGAGTGTCCGATTTTTGGGAATAAAATATTCTAATCAGGTTTGCTTTATGATAACCCTCTTGTCTTCAAATACCATTAGATGCTAAACCCCAAAAATGTTAACTTAAAACCAAGGGCATGTATAGAAAGGTAATAACTATAAGCAGTCTTAATTGACTCACAATAGTCTTACAAGCTTTTGGTACCAGTTAAAAGGTAAACTAAATCTTAAACTGCCCGTGAGCACTAATTTACTTTCAGCTTATCAGCAGCAGGTTAAAAAGGGTCAGTACAACCTTTAAAAAAAAAAAAAACTCTTGGGATGTCAAGCACTGCGGGGAAGGACTTGCAAAAAAAACGTTCACTTAATAGGTGAGTCCTGCTGATAGGCTGCACAGCTCCTCACCTCGTCTCCATTACATTACCATATTAGCCTGCATTAGCAGGGAGTTCTCATCTGGTAATACAGAGCACCTCTGCCTGCGGGTATTAGCGTGTGATGCAAATGAAGATGAAATGAGGAATCAGTTCATCAATCACAATCACATGGGGAAACCGTGCAAAGTAAGCGGATTAGCGTTCTGGCCTTGCAATGGTCTCCCTCCTGTTGCAGTGCTTCTTTAATTAAACATAATTTTAAAATGCTTGCTTACATGGCTTCTAGCAAGGTAGGGGCTGAACAGCCATGTGCCGTACAACACCCCACCACCACCCCATGAGTGAGCAAGCGTTTCTTTTCCTTCAGACAGCACAAGACAAAGTTGCATCACAATGCAGGGTGAACTACAGTTTTGCCTGCATTACCTTAATTAGCAAAATTGCCCCCTAATGGAAAACTGCAAACTACAGGTATAGCACTCAGACAGAATGCTTCAATTTGTGGCTGTGAGTAGTGCTTTCTACAATAACAATTACTTTCCTTGTTTATCCAAATGACAGCTGTGATCTTAGGTCAAGGGAATTAAATACAAAATGGAAGCAAACAGATCTGCACTGTGGCTTGCTGGATGCAAAGCTGTGCCAAAGCAGTTTAATTAGAATTAAGTGCTGATCTAGATTAGACTGTACACTGTAACAGACACCAATCCTGTAAAGTCAATGCCAATAAAAGAGATGAAATCTCATCGTGGGGTCACACAGCAACAGCACTGTCTACAATGCGGATATTCCACTACAGCAGTCTCAAGGCATCTGTCTGAAACTGTTCTTGTACAGTATGTAATCAGAAAAATAGCCAACAAAAAATATATATTAAAGCCACTTTGCAAATCCAAGTTTCAAGCACAGTTCTATAGAAAAGAGCTGTGGACACATATATTAGTAATTAATTCTAGCCCCTTATGCTAGTCCAAGACCCATCCCCAATTTGCACGCGGGGCATTGACAAGAGGGGCAGGGGCATAAACTGTTGTTGAGTCAAACTTATCTATGATAGCTGTTCCCACAAACTGCAAGGACATCAGTTCTGAGACCACGGCTACACGGAACAAATACAAGTTCATTCGGAGTGCAGGGCATCTGCAGATCAGCAGCCACTCTTTCAGTTCAAGTGGAACTAACCTGCTTCATATTCATGCTCTACTGCACTGAAGAATACAGCTCTCTGGGTACATCCTGCTAATTCTGATCTTGCAGTGTACTTTCCTCCTAACTGCCACTTTACTACCCAAGTAAAACAGCCAGTCTCCAAAATTTCACAGCACCTGAAAGTGTTGTAAAGCAAGGTCATTTGTAAGTAATTGTTTGTCTAATTTCTAAACTGTGGGCTGAGGTTTAGCCCCAGGAGCAGGCCAATAAAATTAATACAAGCCCCCGTGCAGTGCACTTGTTTGTAGCCACTGCCATTTTAATAAGGTGAGAGCAATTCGCTGGCCCCTGACAGACAGATTGGCAGCAGCACTGTCCCTGCCATATGGGGAAAGCCTGGAAACTGTCAAACTCACTGAGCAGATTTTATCTTTTGGGATTCAGTGAGGCAGGCTGGAGTGGAATAAACAGAATGCTGTATAGATCCCGAGGCAAAGGTTGGGATAGACCAGATTAGTGAACCAAAAAGTATTGCTTAATTATTTTTAAAAACATTTGATTTACTTTTTGTTTCATAAGAAAAAGAAAATCCAACAGTGAAAAATGATAAAATGCTAAACAAATGTTAGGTGCTTTTTTTTCCTAAGAAGAAAATGATGCATTTCTATTTCATATGCTTTTATTTTTAGATTTTTTGGAAGCAAAAATTACTGGGTTTGTTGGTAATGCTTCATTTTAAGTGGCACCAATTACACATGAAGTACTACTTGCGCTTATATACAACAAACTTTGGAAGCCCAACTTAAG
The DNA here is from genome assembly GCA_030684275.1 of Acipenser oxyrinchus oxyrinchus. Lineage (NCBI taxonomy): Eukaryota > Metazoa > Chordata > Actinopteri > Acipenseriformes > Acipenseridae > Acipenser > Acipenser oxyrinchus. Next base: position 26,113,247 of record CM060262.1, read on the forward strand.
GGATTTAGCTGTTACAAACAGAGCAAAGACCATAAGTAGAATAGGTGCTTGCATGCAATACACTAAAATAAAGTGCTGATGACTTGTTTTAGTAGCTTTGCTAACTCTAGTGCTTACAGTTTCATAACAGGACCTTCAGAACATTTTTACTGAGCTGACAGGGGATAATGATTGATGGTTGTTTTTTGTATGGTGTTAATTAGTCATTAAGAATTAGGACAACTCATTAGGATTTTGCAGACTCACTTTTTTATTATGTCTCTGTAGCTTTTGCTAGTCAGTTTGATGTACAGTGATTGATGTACAGTGACATATTATGACAGTTCTTAGGGTTTTCTTTGTGGTAATCTGTTGTATATATATTTGTATCGCAGTTCTCTGTGCCTACACTGCAATCTGTGAGGGCAGAAATGCTGTAAGAATTATTCTAAAAACAGGTCACAGATGCTGTCTTATTAAAGGTATTGTATATCACAGTTATCTACACTGATTTATAAAATTGAATGTTTGGATGCTGCATGCTGATTGGCTGCTGAGGGTTTTTAAACTGTGCATAAATATAGCTTAATGCACGGCGGAACTTTTTTTGGTCTAAATTATCAATTCACAACATATTAAACTTGTAATGGAGAGCCTGAGTATAGTTTTTTTATTACTACTCTATTGTGCCTTGTTACTTGTTTTTCTTGACCATTTTCGCTAAAAGCAGTATATATATGTTTACAGTCGCTAAATTTTTAGCCTTGTTTTAATGTTATTTTGGATGTTTTGGCTAGTTATCCCCCGTTGCGGCCTAGCGCAGTGCAAAGCCTGCAACAAAATTTCGCACTTTCCCCGGGTCTAGCACATTCTTGGCTGTGTGTACTCTCGTTTTAACTAGCTTCAGGCATTTGAGGTAATAAGCTGGACAGGGCTACAATTAATTATTTTGATCCCGGCGGGGATAAAATAGTATTCTGTTATTGTACTTATTGTTGGAAAATGGAAATGTTGAAAACCTCCAGTTTAACTGTCTGATGAACTATTTTTTCTCCAAAGCGGAAGAATGTACAATAACATTTTTTTTTTTTTTAAATATAAAAAAAGTTTGTTTTTCTATGTATTATTGTGTCTGTTTTATAAGCGGGATAACACACTCCAGGGCTTGTGTTGCATTATGTTAATGCAACACAACCCACGCCCTGTCGTGTGTTATCCCTTACTTATTTATCCTTGTATTTATTTAGATTCACTTTCTATATCACTTTCAGCAATCACATCCTGGTGACTTTAAAACTCAGCACTCCTGTAACCTCAATACAGCTCTCTAAATGACTGATCTCCATGTAACCATTACCTTGTAGCAACATTACCCTGATGACTTAACAAAAAGACAAATACAATAGTTTAAATAACTATGATATTCCATTTCCCTACCATGTTGCCCTTTAACACACTTTTTGGGGGTGCATATAACTCCTCTGTTGGTAGAAGTTTATCATCAAACACTTTTTAAAAAAAATGTGTTGATAGAATATTTATCCCATATCCGGCCAGGCCGTTCAGCTGCTTTTTTAGTGGAACCATTTTCTGCTTTGAAGCCAGGTCCCTCAAACAGTACAATACAATTATTTGATCACAGAGTTGTGTGCTATTTTTACTGTAGTAACTGCAAAAAAAAGGACTGCAATTGTAAACAGATGTTGTGGAATCTCCTCTGACTACAGATGTCATGACAAATGTTATGAAGTATGTTTTGAAACAGCATGACCAGACATAATGAGTAACCAAACAGATAAACTACGAACCAGAACAAATACAGATGCACCTTCATCTATCACTGAGCGGAGACACACACACACATCTATGTTGGCTTCTTCTTTAAAAAAAAAAAAGAAAAAAGAAAAAAGATTTGACTTATTATAGCCTGTGAAACATAGGGATTCGTTCATGTGTGTTTGATACACATATAATAAGAAATATTAGTTTTGTGTAATTTCTGCTGTGTAGATGCCCCCTTTTCCCATTGTGTCCAGTAATTAGTCCTAAATCTTCTGAAGTAATCTAAGATGAGGTTGAATGGGTTTACCAGTGCAGTTTTTAATAACTGAGATGCCAGTAATATGCATGGTTAAAGCTTCTCGCCAGACAGGGAAAGGGAATAAGTTCCTTGTTGCAATCTAATCCTTCAGAATTAAAGGAGACTTTCATGTGGGCAGTGTTTTACAATGTTGATGTGATTTTATTAGCAGCTGGATGTAAAATTAACAGGTACCAACGGGGCGTTACTGAAAACTAGTGTCCACAGCATGAAATTGCTGGCAGAGGCAGGTTAACTGTGTCAGAAATCCTCCATGCTTTCGCCAAACAGTTCTCATTGTAATCTGTGGAAACACATCACACTTTTGGGACATCTTGATTACAACAACAACAAAAACAAACAAAAAAAAAAGAAATTAAAAAACACGTCACAGTTCAGATGTGGTGCAGCATAGAAAATCACAGCTTAACTATATGACCTGGTCCGGGTACACCTTCATAAAACAGATCCTGCAATATAAAAATACCATTGTTTACAACTGTAAAACGACCATGATTATAAATACAGCACTATCAAAGCACTATCTGATCACTACCTCTAAACCAAGCCAAGGTTATATTGTCACCACTGTTATTGTGTATTGCCTGCTCTCTTTTCCACTTTCACCTTGCAACCAACTCCCAACAGATTGTGATTCTCTTAACAAAGATTTTGTCGGACCCTGTCACTGTGAATGAAGGATCGGACATTACTTTTTTTTTGCCCATCCATCTTTCCATTCATTTTAAATTACATTTATGACTTTCTGACAGATCTTTGTTGTCTAGCTCATGAGTTGTTAATATTTTCAAAATGCAATTTCTTCAAAGAAAATAAGGTCAGCCTTGAGCACTGACATCAACAACTCTTTATTGTAGCTACATTTTTCTTTCATGGCTTTTAACAGAGCCTTTTATTACCAAATCTTTACTATACCACATACCAGACATTTTTGCATCCATCTGTACGACATGATGCTTTGGGTGTGCCACTGTCATGTTTGAAGAACCTGTAGATCTTGATTGATAGATGGATCCCTGTTAAAAAATTCTTTCCTCCGCTTCCTTGTATCTTTGTCATCATCTGCGTTATCCCCAAACGGTCACATGCTGATTGTGGGCGCCTGGTTTAAATCCCATTGGATATGCTCAGCGAAAACAAGTAGCGTGAAATGGGTCTAAAATGAAATATGTGTCATATAGAATCCTGGGGGGTTTACTTGGAGGTTATCACAGGTTTCACTAGATGTTTTCTCTAAACTGCTATAAACCGCCAAGCCCATTTTAAGCGATCCTCGGTGGTTCTGGGGCAGGTCATTTTCCATTTGTGAGCAACATCCCTTGCTCCCTTTTCACTGATTTGTCAAGGTGTTATCAAATGACACTCTCTGTAGTAGATCCAGCTTAGTGTATCTGAGTTGCCCCTTGCATTCAATTGTTCAAACTGTGTCTGTGGATGAAACAGGGAAATTGAAAGGATGCTAAACAACAGGGGGATGTGGAACCTAATGAAAGAGCCGATAAACTTCAAAAGCACCACAGAACTTATGTTAAGGCTGGAATCATCTATTGTGCTTTTTTCTGCACATTTATACTGTACAGGGTATATGTACTTGGATTTCAAAAGTCATTTGCTTGGTTACAGTAAGTTAACTTCTTTCTTCATGTACAATTCTCCCCCAGTTGTCTATTTTTATAGACCGGGGTCTTCTTGCCAGTTTGTATGGGAGTAAAACACATCCCTTAGACTAGCATTCTTTATACTGAGATGGACTGTACCCTCTGTTTAAGTAGCCACTGGATAACCAATTGGTACTAACGTGTGTATGTGCAATTGAAACATACAACTGTGCTTTACCTGCAGAATAAGAGCTTTGCAAAATAAAGTCTTGCCATTCTGACATGCTGCTATGTATCTGTTACATTTGTTCCAGGATTTATACTCAACACACTGCTTATGGCAGCACAGTGATCTGGGATATGCTGCCTCCTTGTGATTTGAAGGCAGCTGTGACTGTAACCTCTGAAAGACTGGGCCTTAGGCAAACCATAAGAGAGAACTTTCTTACTAAGTACAAAGCATAACTTGTACTTAGTAAGCCTTAAACCACAGAGCAGCAGTACATAACAGAAACCATGGGACGATGTGTGTGAGTGTATACATTTTAATGACAGTTTAACTGTTTTTAATTGTTTTATCATGCCAGGATTCAGCAATGTGCACAGTTGGGTTGTACTGTATGCCTGGGAACGTGAAGAAAATATATCTTAAAGAAACTTGATATTGTTTGTAGGCCCCTTAATTAAAGTCCTGTTTATATTCAGCAATGCATCCTTGTAGGGAGTCCTATTTACATGTTTTAATGACGTTATCATCTAACATCCACCATTTACATCATGGTCCAAATTCCTTATTGAAAAAAAAAACTCAACACAAATAAAACTTTTTGAGATATGGAAACACCTCAAATACCGCAAACTATATTGGCCGTAACATAAAAAAAAGTTAAAGGACAAACAAACCAAAACAAAGAACTACAGGACCTCATAAAATGTATAGTCAGCGAGATTGTGCTACAGCATCTCATACTCCGGAGTAATTAAACATGGTTAATTACTATACTGTTCTCTTTTTAATTTGGCAGCATGACAAGTAGTGCTTTGGCCTATTTTTTGTTTGTATATTTGCATAACGTAGCAGAACTTGTAGCTTGAGTAGAACACATGGAAATTAGTCCATTAACCGTACAAGAACCATAACTCTCCTAGCATATGCAGCTGGTACACAGAGGAATTCACTGTTTGGGTCCTTTCAGTTGATTTAAATATGAACTGTAGAACCCTTTGGATGTGTTAACCCTTTAAGAGTCTGAGGAGATCCCATCGAGCCACCTAATCACCAGCCCTTGTACCTCCATTGCCTTCAATCTGAATGTCTCAGAGCATTTAGCTAAATTAGGCAACTAAATCAGCCCAGACAGTGCCTACAGTACGAAAAGGGCCAGTACATTTCGCCTGGGGGCTCAACCAGGCTTACACAGCACACTTAATTTAGAATAAAAGCCTGGCACCTGGTTTATTTATTGTTATGTATTATACTCAAAAGAGAACCTATTTCCTTACAAAAATGCAGAGCAGCAAACGTATTATAAACCATATTTTATCTTTATAACTAATTACAATAACAATATTTAACAGATCGACGGGGTGCCATTAAACACACATTAGACATAAAAGATCCCCACCGGTGAAATAACTTTTTTCCTAATTCATACAAATATTTAAAATTGCGAGGTTGGAGGAAACCGTGTAAGAGAACGGTTGCTAAAAGTTTGATGTGTCTGCCAGGAAGATGTACCTTCAAAACAGAGCAGACACTAACACCTCAGAGATATTGGCCTCTAACATGCCCTGGCATCGAACCTCTGAGTCTGCTGCAGAGAAGCTGGCACTTGAGTAGCATGCAAGCAGCAGAGAAACTCAGCCATTCTCAGTTCCTCTCAGGCTGTAGTTTAATAGGACATCTTTGCTTTCAGCTCTTCAGCAAAGTGCTCAGTGTTTACCCTGGAGCTGATCCGAGCACATCAGCAAAGTGATACATCAATAAACCATACGCACTGAAATGACTGCACTCACACTGTCTATGCTGCTTTTTTTTTGCTCTAATTCAAAGTGCTCTCTCAGTCGGTGGATTTTGAGCAAATCTTAAAAGTGAGGCACACCAGCACTTAAGCCTATCTAAATAGAAGCAAAACATGCTTCTATTAAGTCATTGCACATGCATTTTATAATAAACATCCTGCAAATCAACATTCTGCTCTGCAAAGTGGTCTGGATAGCATCTCAATTTCTAAAAAGGAAATCTGAGAGAGCAAAGGACATGTGTCATGGATATTACCTATTTCTCTGCCTATGTAAGCCTTTTGTTATATGTTACAGAACAAATGTCTGACCATGTTATGTTAACCCAAGCATTACTAACTGCTCTAGTGTTTCCAAGGCAACTTCTTTCCATTAACCAATCACAGCTGTGTTGCAATGATCTTCATTGGTGTTAGTTTTAAAGTCTCAGAGTCAATAAAAAATGTCTCTTGTAGCCAGTATGTGGGCAAGTTTAAACTAATGTAGATGCAAGTTGCACTACTACAGGCTGACCATTATTTAGACACCCTTTGATTAAACTTGCAACATCTTTCTGCCTGCTTGCGACCAAGCATGTGAGCAAAATAGCTGGGCTCGTCTGCATTCATGGTTTAAGAGCTTTTCACCTTATCGCCAGGGGACATTATCCGTAACGGCAGTGTGACAGTGTGACATAGGGCACATTTACAGAGAAGATACTATCATCAAGGACTTAAAAGCCACAAATTACTCTCATAGGTAAATCACATCTAATAAAAACAAAGGATCTCTACACCTTTAGGTCTGCAAAGTGAACTTATAACATTACAAAGTATGGTTTTCTCCAAGCCTGACAACAACATGACATTTCATCCTTGGTGTTATTTATATACATATTTAGTGCTGCCACCTGCTTGCAGCTCAACTCAGATCAGAGGCAGGCACACACACACGCTATCAGAAATAAAGTACACTGCTCTCTGTTTCATTACAGCCTGACATTTCAGTACAAATATATCTGCCGACTATTCCTCAGCTTTTCCAATTGCTCTCTGACCACTTATATTGCGTTCGGTAATAGAATACAATGCTTTTATTTTCCCCTCTCCAGTAGCATGGGCTGCTTTTACTCTTACCCAGGTGGTTCAGATCGCTGCTGGCACATGTAACAATTACAGAACACCTTCTATCGCTTAAATGAACCCCCACCAACCCCACAGAGTTATATTAGATTAGGGAATTGGGAAATGAGTAAGAGGGCCGGCCAGTGGTCTCATCTGAGTTCTGGGAAATAAGTGTTCAGCACATTCTGCATATTACGACGCTGTATTATTGGGGATGCTGACAGTAATGTGTGGTGCTCATAATTGAACTGTCAAGAGCAGGTTTCCAATGAGCTAAACCCAATACGAACCAGTACTTCGATCTTCGAAGGTGCCCCTGTTACTCAGACATTATACACTGTGAAGACGGTTCACAGCTGTCCTGGAATGTTAGTAGAGCATAGTTCATTAGGTTTTTAGAGGTTTGTATAATACTGAGTGCACCAATCACCTTTTTTTTTTCTTTCACTACACATGTGCAGAAAAGCAGTAAGTGACAATGTAAAACACTGAGGAAGTGTTTAAACAGTTATGTACCGGAGTTGGGATGTAGGTTGACTGTGATTTAATAGCATGCAATGTAGATGGGTAGGGGGCTTTTTTAAATCACCACAACCTTACAGTGTCACGAATTGTGAGAAAAAGAAAAATAGGGCATTAAAAATGTTATCACCAGGGTTGAGGGCTCCACCAAGGAAGGGTCAGGAAACATAAAAATTACAATTTACAGTTTTGCACAAAGCTGATCTTCAGGGAGCAATTAGCCCCTGCACAGGAACTTCTATGCATTCCAGAGCCATAATGTAGCCAAAGCCTTCTGTTTCTGTTTCAAAGAGCAAATAGTAGTGCCAGCACCAAAAGTAGGTGCTGGATGTGAGGGTGAGCATTCACAGAGGGCAGGGTGGGGATCTATAGAAATGTATACACATTTTAAGTACCATAATGTAGCATTATACAGACTTGCCATAATGGGATATCTGACGTTCAGAATCTTGGAGAAAAAACATGGCCCTGATTAATTAGGCTAGCAATAAGTACTTTGAGAAAAATATAAATGAAAAACATAGCAATATTGTATGCATGGCAATACTGATTTTACTTCCATAAATAAACATATAATCAAGGATCCCGCTAATCCCGTAAAACAATTAATAAATAAAAGAAGAATGATGCTCCATGTACTGTATAGCATGGGATGTAACTAAAAATCATTTAGGACTCACAGTCGTGTGTTGCAGCCACAACAACATTCCTAGAAAGAAACTCTCTTTGCTCCTTTTTGAAAAACCAAAAAAAACACTTTTGCTGTTACCTGTCAATGGAAATGGTGCATACTCGCGATTTAAATCGCTGTCAAACGCATAGCAAAGCAAATGCATCCAGAGTTCATAACCACAGGAGTGAAATAGAAAACACTTTGGGAGCTTCGGTTTAGCCAACCTGGGAATAACAAGATCCTTGAACGCTTCATGTAGAAACAAGACTCTCAGTCTGTAAAAATCAGCCACGACCACAAAAAGTTGCTCTGTGGTGTTCTTTATTTTTTCTTTGTTCTTCCCCTTGTTCTCACACTGAAATAATTTGGATAGCTTAATACAATAGTAATGTGTCAGGATTCTATTACCACCTACATCTAACACCTTTCTGCTGATAGGACGGAGAATAATTCTGACTAGTAAAATATGACAAAACTTTGCACTCCTCCAATCTTTCTCCCCTCATCTGTTTTCGTCTACCGCTGGCTTTCTAATAAAAACAGCACAAATCCCATCAAAAATTTAGAAGAATTCCTGTCTCATCTGTTTAGGCCTGAAGCTAGTTGCAGGGACAACTCATTAGGGACAGGCTCATTAAAACCAGCCCTGGAGCGAAAACAGTTTCAGAGGGAGAGCGCTCCATTTTTCTTCTTTCTTTAATTATTTTTTTTAATACACGCTCACCTAGCCATCACCCTTCCCCAACATAAAACTCTAATAATAATAATAATAATAATAATAATAATAATAATAATACCAACTTTAATTTGATATAGCACTATTCACACCGAGGTGTCTCAGGGTGCTGCAGAATATGAAACAACAAAATCAGGAATATACTACTAATAATAATAAAACAAAACAAACAACAAACTGTCAAATTTATAAAATACATTCAAAACAGGTAAAATACAAACAAAAACAATTCCTAAGATCATAAAAACAATCATTACAAAAACATTGAAAGTTTTAAGAACAAGTCCACAGGGTCATTGTAAAAAAAGCTGCCGAGAACAAATGTGTCATAAGAGTGGATTTAAAATTCAACACAGTTGTGCAGCCGGGCAGGGAGTTCCAGAGAGAAGGGGCAACACAGCTAAGACTACGCCCACCAAGAGTAACACATCTTGGAACCAAAGGCTTCAGAAGTCCAGAATATGACTATCTAAGCTCTCTTCCAGGGATGTAAGGGCTGAGAAGGTCCATAATGTAACTAGGACCCTAATGATTTTGTACAGTGAGCAAGGCTCGATTTTCAAGCCAACATTATCCATACACAAGCCCTAAACAGACAGCTCCATGCTTCTGCCAAAGTTAATATTATTTCCTTCATTTGTATTCATAGTGCCAGGTAGAGTGTTGAATTAGAGATAATGCTCAAATCCACAGCCTTAAATCAATTTTGTTTCCGGATGTTAGGTTGGTGATTTTTAATGGTTTGTTTAGAAGAAAAAAAAACCATCTTTTTTTTCTTCAGCAAACCAAAGGCCAAATAGTCATGAAAGTTGGGAGACTTAATCGCAAGAACTGCTACAATTATAAAAGCTAATAGCCGACAGGCAATACCTTTTTTTTCTTTCTTTTTTTAATAATCTAATGGAAACATAAATGCTATTTACCAGAGAAAAGAAAAGGCATTAGTCCATATCAAGATAAAAGCTAAACTTCCTCCATTATAGTATTATAAGACTGTTATAATGCTATACCTTGCCTTTCAACTATAGTAAATCCTTTTGATATCCTTTCTTAATTATGCGCCTTGTAATGCTATGCAAAATGCTTGGTTCCTAAGGATAGACAAGTATAAGTGTGAGGATTACTTCTTTAATTATAACTGGGAATGATTAGAAATATTTTTTTTTTCACTCATAAATACAATTACAGCTCTTCAGATTTTAGGTATCTTTAGGAAAGCTTTTGGTCTTTATCGTCCAGTCCCCCAAGCATAGCCTGCCAAAGTCAAACCATAGCCAAAAGCACTGTTCTTTTTCAGAATTACATAATGTGCTTGCCCACACATAGAAAATGACTGCTTCAGACTCACACACACACACAAACACACACACACACACACACACACACACACACACACAGATGCACACACACACACAGATGCACACCTAGCACCACTGAGACGCAAATCACAAAGAGCAATACTAAAATAATAGACTCCGAATACCAGGATTCAAACCAGGGCCCTGCAGCTAGTTTGAAGACTACGAGGCAGAGAAAAAACAGGCTGTGCATCCAAACTGGATCTTACGTGGGCAGAAAAAACAAGTTTAAGACAGTTAGATACTGTGCAGTACAGTATATACCAACATAGTGGAACCCATCTACACAGACCATACATGGCAAAGGCATTCAAGATAATCAATCCATCAATCAATCAATTTATTTTTATATAGCGCCTTTCATGGCAAGCCATCCCAAAGCGCTTTACAAAACAAGCAAAAATGAAACTATAATATAAAACATTAATTACAACAATTAAAAATAATAACAATTAAAATATAACATGTCTATTTTCCATAAGCTTGGAATAAGTTTCTGAGTTTCTGACAACTGGAAGCAGGGAATTCCAGAGGGAGGGAGCACAAGTAGAAAAACCCCAACCTCCCAGAGTCACACCTAAATAAGGGAATGGTGAGCAACTTAAAACATGAAGAGCGTAGTTGATGTTTAGGGATATAGGGATGCAGCAAGATAAAAAAATATGTTGATAGAAGCCACACACAGAAGTAGATGCTTTTGTGCATGCTTCAAAGTGCAATGTATGGAAATACTGGGAATATAATGGATTCCATTTCGGAAGATATTTTAAGAAGACTTCGAATTTGGGGTTTAACGTGGTCAAGTCTTGTTGACTTGATCAAAAATCTAATTACTAACTGGCTACTACAGTATGTAAATGCATCGGTAGTAATGTAAAGCATAGCGGTATTTTAAGTATTCCTGAGATATGCTGCAATGCCCCCCTCAACCCTTGTCTACAAGTAACAAAACAAAGCAGGTGCTTCTTTCTGGGCCCCCTCGTGTGAAGCTTGAGTTTGTATTTGATATCCACCGGAATGCATCAAGAGACTGAGTGGGAATTCACACAAGCAGAGATCCCTGGGACTCTGACAGGGTATCACACAGTTCGACGAGCTGCTTGACGCTGTTTAAAGTCTAATCTAGGCCATGGCCCATCAAGGCTGCGCCTATTGAATTATTGACAGTCTCTTGCTGTGGTGTGAGGGGATTGAGTTCTTCTGCCTGCGCTCAATAAAGATGAAATGGAAACCTTCTCACAAGCTTACTTTAGCATGTTAAAAGAGTTTTAATAGGTTGGCTTAAAAATTCAGCAACGAATTTCATTAGATTGATCAAATTCTCTGTGGCGGAACCAAAGTAATATTCAGCAAGCCTTGGCCTTTTGAAGATTCTAACTTTATAATGTATAAGTTAATGCTGGTAACCATGGCAACGTGCATTAATATCATGTGGTCTATTTTAAAACGCAACAACAAGAGGTGCTTTGTCACCTTTAATGTCCAAAAAAATGGCTAAATAGTTGAATGTGACTGCTTAGCCTCAGTTATATATATACCACACAATAAGCAGATTGTAACTTTTCTCCCTCTTTTGTTATTATATCTCTGCTTTATTTAAGCAATAAGGCACGAGAGGGTATGGGTTGTGCTGGATATTGTCACTTCTTGTTGCGTTGTTAGGCACAAGACGCAACCAACCAAGAAGTGACAATATCCAGCACAATCCATGCCCTCAAGTGCCTTATTGCTTTTATAAAACGGATGTATAAATGTTTGATAAAAAAAGAAAGGAGAAATCTGTATAGTTTCTAAAGATTTATTAACATTTTGATGTATAACCTTCCACAACAGAAAATAGTCCTTATGAACATTTTTTTTGCTTCAGTAAAAGCATTTAAAAAAAAAAAAACTATAAAAACCTTGCTTAGATGTGTTTCAGTTCATTATCTGTGAGGTGCCTGTCTTCCTGCATATTCTAGGTAACGTTGTTGCTGAGTAATTCACTCCCATTGGCTCTATCATATACCAAACAGCGCAAGAGTTTAAGGTGCTTTGTTGAGATGAAGATTAGTAAGTATTTTTTTTCAGAAAGCCAGTTAACAGCCCAATTTGTTTGTTTTTTTCCTAGCATGTCAATGTTACATTTTTGTACCTGTAAAGAGAGTCAGCGTGTGGCACAGTAAAGGAGAAGAGAGACAGTGAAGAAAAGCGAGTCGATGGTTAAGACATCGCCTGTAGTAATGTAAATACTGTCGAAAAATATTAAAATATCCACAGTTACAAATTAATCAAGAGTCAGTTTCATAAAACGATGGCTGATACCAACTAAAATGAGGGAAATAAAACTGAATATCTGACAACTGGATTCCGACCAAAGTTACAGAAAATAGCAAACTGGTTTATAGTCCAAATTAATATAAACTGGAAGACATGACAAGACACCCTGATGTCTTCAGTATCTTCCATGACAGCAGGTATTTTGACAGGTGTTTTCTTTGATTTTGGTGGCGCAGTGATACATGGTTAGCACAGGTGCAGTGATTTGCCTTTGTTCCTAAGTAGTTGCTAATTGTGACATTGTGCTGGATATTGTAATGGTTTGGAACACCGATGGACCAATCAGCATGCAGCATTCTAACAATCCGTTTTATAATCAAATTTATACCTGCCAAGATGTACTTGTGTATTAATAGCTGATGTCAGGCTTGCAACCTGCAGTGAGTCTAATGGAAGGACTATAATTTTAAATACAATAAGGCTCCCTGTCAACTGTCACATTGACATCCACAAATGTATTCTGTAAAGACAATTAAAGTAGATCCTAAGCGCTTTACAGAGAGCACACTTTTTAAAGTCTTTAACAGGCTGCTTGTGGCTTTTAAGTAATTTGTCTAATACGATGGTCCTTTCTTTTCTTCTACGTCACTTGAGAGCCCTACTGAGGAAAAAAAAAAAAAACTGGCTTTGTGCCACGTGTAAATTTGAGAGGGACCCACTTAGCTGCTTCAAGCATTATAAGTACATGGAAGAGGCTTTTTGTAACTGAGAGCTGCAGCAGTAATATCATATATTATAGGAGGCTGCCTCTCTTTGCTTCTTCTATTATTATTATTATTATTATTATTATTATTATTATTATTATTATTATTAATAACAGCCTTTACGGGACAAAAGTCATTCTTGTGTTACAGAGCAATAGTTGTCATTTCTTTTCTCAAAACAATGAATCAGTATTATTCCCAGGTTTAAAACCCCAAAGAAGCTTAAACTATAGTTTTCTATTGTGCACAATTTATTTGCACAATATTTGCAATTTATCTGCCAGGAATACAAGCTTGTCGACCTGCTCTTGATCAAAGGCGGTGCACTTTTTGTTTACATTGAATACACAGAGGGCGCGTACTTACAAAGCATTTTCAAAACTGATTCGCTGGTAGTCAGGATGAGACCAGCAAATCAGATGCTAGTTAACATTTAAACAGGAAAAGAAGAACACGCCCACAGCTTGTCTTTGGCAGAAATACTGTAAATAGCAAGGCAGGGCATTCGGTGCAGTTTAGTTGATAAACTTAAATAATGTTATTAACTATGCACATTACAGAAATGTAATTTTTGAATCGATTATCCAGTATTTATCTCAATGTACATAATGAGGAATGTAATTGTAGCAGCCCTAGTCTGGTGGAGGTTTGGGGTGATTGATTGTGCTCTAGTAGTGAAGGCTAATGCCCAGCCTACATGTAGTTATTATTTTGTTTCAATCTTTGTTTTGGCCCTCATGCCAGTTTATTTTGTTTGTGTGTTTTGTGTTTGTTTTTTGTTTAATAAATGTGCGCACCACTGCTTACACTGCAGCTTTCTACCTCTGGGTCTATTTCCTGCCTGTAGCCATCCTGGGCCGTGACGCTACCCTGTCATAGCCACCCCTCCAAAACATTGTATTATTGCCAGTGTATAGCACATTTAAAAATTTAACCTAGATTGTATACTTCTAAACATCATTAGGTTGAATAGACATCCCACCACTGCTTGACGCTGTTTGAGCTCAAATAATTGAAATAAAGGTTGGTGCAAATAGGGCGTGGAGCCACCATGGTTAGTCAGGAAAACACTGATGTGAAATTGGACAATTCCTAAATGATAATCACCTCTACCTACTTCAGTCTGAGTTCTCTATCAAAGTCCATCAGATCTGCATGCCAGCCCACTGAATGAAATCCATTATTTCATAGAACAGATAAAGAGGCGTGTCTGGTAGAAAGATTGCTAGGGAGATCCAATTATTCCAAATTAATTTATATATTCCCAAAGTATCCTTCAGAGATGAGGCAAGTGAAAACTAAAGAGTTATTACAGGACAGCAAACAGTGAATGGATCGAACAGCGACTCCTTAAATGTATTCCCATTGCGAGTCAGGGTACAACACAGGTAGATTTACTGCTGGGAAAGAGCGTCAGCACTTTTAAAAAGAACATGCTTTCAACGTGCATAAATCATTCATTATTCTCTATTTAAAAAACAAACAAAAAAGCCGAAATTAAAGTGAGCATTTCACTCAAGTCACTGTCCTAATAACTCACCGGACAGTTTTCATCAAAGCACCAGGTTTAAAATCACAGAAAGCCCTTTCCAATAGAAATTGTAGTGGAGACACATGCAGGAGTACATTTAAAGACCTTGACAAAAGCACAATCACTAGACTGATTTTGCCTTTTCATTACTGTGAAGTCAGAGAACTACTGCACGTCAGACATGTATTTAGAATACGGTATTAATAAAGGTTTGTATTATTAATGGCAATTCTTTCAACAGGTATCCTGATTACCTTTTTTTTTTTTTTTACACATTTAATAATTAGTTCTTCCGATAGAGAAATATGTATTGAGATCATGCAGCCAGCAAGTGTAATTTCAAGAACATATGTGTTTAGGTCACTGCTGAGTTACATTCAAATCAGTGTCAAAATAAATGGTTCAGTTGGAAGAAAATACAGAGGATGATTCTGCAGGTTCTTAGCAGGGATGTCTCTCAAATCAGACCTTAACGGGTAACCCAGCTATTCACTTTGACATTCTTATTGACAAACTGACATCACCATGCAGCAACCCATTAATGCGGCTTAACAAGCTAAGACTCAATCAACAGTTATGACTCCTGGACTGCACAAAGCTGCTTTAAAGACGGCTTCTGGCAGCTTCTTTTATGTTATGTGATTGTAAACACCTACATTGTCTCATAAAAGCCTCTAAAATCTAAACAGCAGTGGAGCTAAATATTTCCACCTTTTAACGTGATATTGTATTTATCTTTCTGGTGATTTACAGATCACCTTATTAATATCACTAAAAGCAATATTAAATGGTCATACAAAGTCCATACAAATATCATGTTTGTATATTTTTCGGATGGTGATATTAAGATTAGATTTCCATAAAATGGCCTGGGTCTTGGAGGAAGTCTGCAATGTAGAAATATATGGCAATCACACCCCAGCCTTTAAATACAAATATAAAATCAATTATTATGTTCTTAATATTTTCTTCAATAGGTGAACAGACGTTTCACTTTATCTCTGTGTTTGATATTTTTAAGTAATGTCTCGTTTCAAAGTAACTAACAGTGGGGGGGGACGGGGGGGGGGGGACCTTTAGTCTCATATGGGTGCTTCATCCTTCAGAGCTCTGGTGGGGTGCCTTTTACCTGTAAACTACTAAAACACCAATCAGACTGTGCTTAAAAATCACTGCCTCTGTTCAGTCATAGAGGATTAGACAGACACACATATACAGTATAGAACAAAAATAAAATCCCTAATCCTATTGCTTTTCTGCTTGTGAGAAATATCTCAGTAGCTTGTACTTGCTGCAGTATGTACAGTATAATAATAAGAGACTACTTACATTTCTCAGATTTTATTTTATACGGCAACCCTTTGGGTTTGTGATCTTTTATTAGCTAGCAGTCGGCCACATACGGTAGGAGGTGTTGCTTTAATAGAAAATAGTCTGGCCCCACTAACCCCCTGTCTAACATGCCATTACAGAAGAAGTAAAAAGCTGCAGGCAACACCCCCCTAATCACCTGCTGCTAGCTGCTTCTATAGGCAAATTGCTAGTAAGGATTAAGTGGGGAGACTATCACAGGATCAGTGTCAGGCAGCAGAAAGACTCAATTTGTGAGCAATCAGGAAGCTGTAATCACATCATAGAGAGCTGCTGGATATGGAATCTGTACACCAGAAACGGTACACATTTATTTCGATTTTTTTTAAAAGGCTGCAGATCCTGTTCAGTGGACTGGAAGTAAAATCATAAAATATTTACATTTAGTTGAATGTGATTTTATGTGCCCCGGTTTCAGTTTGCAAAGGATAACAGTTATTTGCAGCTAATTTGCCATCCATGTAAGCAACTGAACATGAATTATGCAACGTTTTACCAATGCAGCCATAAGGATAACTGGTAGGGTATACTGGTTTAACCTGTGCACTTCAAATGCATCCATTTAAATAAAATATTAGCACTGTTCTTCAGGGAGTATTTGTTGTACTCAGGTTGTGGATCATCTTTGGAGAACCAGACAACAAAAATGAATGAGGGATATACGCGTGCATTCTTTGTTATTCAGGTTACTGAAATATTTATATTATGCTGGCCAGTCAAAGACAAAGCTGATCATATATATCTGTCACATACAGTATTCAATAGTGTTGTAATAGGTGGGCGTCTATCACAAACAAACTTTTATTTTTTTCTTGCAAGCAGCTTTCTTCATTCACTGAACACACATAGCTACTTAAAAGGGAAATCAACTAAGCCCAGGGATAAGCCTTCATTAAACAAGCTTTATTTCACCTTGGCATTTTGGTTTCTCAATTATTAGTACAGCACAAAAAACAATGCTACTGCTACTATTAATATGCAAATTAATATTAATATGTGAGCACCAATCTAGCCATGGCCTGTCATTTGTGCCGAACTGTGTAGTGGACTAATTTTCACTGGGAGCTATTTTGAGACCAATAAAATAATTTCACTTGGAACTTGTTGGATTTGAACCCAGGACTCTAGAGGGGAAAGGCATAAAAGGCAAGTAAATACAACCACTGTGCCACCCGGCACCTATCATTTACAAAGAAAAAAAACAACAACTGAGCATCCAAAACTCTAATGCAATAACAGTCCTCGAGTCCTTACTTGAACATTATTAGAAGCCAACAACAAAACAAACAACGACTACATAGTCCTGTAATAACTCATCCCTAACCTGTGTTTCATTGCTTTGGCAAAGTGAGATCAAAAACAGCTTCCTGTCAAGAAGTGTTGGAAACAAAATGATACAAATCTTTTTTGAGAGCTTTACAATTTCAACCAGCTACATTTTGAGTAAATAAGCCAAAACGGCTTATATCTAAAGCAGATATACTGCTTAGCTCTGCAGTGTCTCGCATTTTGCTGTTCTTTCTGCAACATTTTTCTGCATGTTTCAACTCCTACTTTAAATGCGTCACAGAGAAAAATTTAAAATAAAAAACAGTCGATTTGACGCGATCGCTCAATCAGTGTCAAAAGGTTATATTCTGATTCACTGATCATTTCTAATGTTCAGAAACAAACAAACAAGCAAACAAACAAACAAAAAAAGAGAAAGGTCTGGCTTTTATGAAAACATGTACATTTATATTCACCTTGAAATACATAATATATGTCTCAAACAGATAGGAAGATTTTTTTTCCTTATATCTCCCATTTCAAGTTTTGGATTTACAATTTAGAATAACATGATTTGCATTTATTTCACCCTTTATAAATAATCCATCCAATGCTCTGCACCAATGCCAAGTTGGCATGGCCTTTTTTTTCATCCAGTCAAACTGCTGTCTTACCTTGCGTTTTACCCTGGATTTTTTTTTATCTACCTACAGATAGAAAAACAGACTTCCATGACTCACATTAACATTTTCACCCACACCAACACATTCATTTGAAATTAAGGATGCCAATGCATTTGACTGCTACAAAGGCTGCACTAACCAGACACTCTTGTGGAAAGATGTCTTCATTGACCCCATATTTCTAAAACATATTTCATTTATAATGAACATGCTTCTTTGGCCACTTTGATTTTCTGGGGTGAAATATGAGTATTTCTATTAGACATGATTTCTCTAATGGCCTGCTAGCACAGTAAAGTTAAATATTAATAACACTGAATTATTTCATGTAACTGTTATATTTGAGGAATCAATTGAAATCTTACTAACCGATTGGATCGATGTTAAAAATTAATAAAGGAATTGAAAAA
The DNA here is from genome assembly GCA_030684275.1 of Acipenser oxyrinchus oxyrinchus. NCBI lineage: Eukaryota > Metazoa > Chordata > Actinopteri > Acipenseriformes > Acipenseridae > Acipenser > Acipenser oxyrinchus. Next base: position 26,131,626 of record CM060262.1, read on the forward strand.
AAGAATAATAATGTTACTAGTTTTAATGACCTGTCTTTCTAGTGCTGGAAATTAGATTAGGTTTGCAAGAGGTAAACCCTGTCTATCTCCACATAAAGGACATTAACTGGATCCTGTAAAATCTCAACCTGTTTATTGCAACTTTAATGCATGATAGAATTATTTGACAGGAATACACACATTCTGAAAGCAGACCTCATACACTAGCACATATCTTTTTTTTTTTTGGTGCTGTTAAATTTGGCTCACATCTGCTGGAAAACAGAATCCAGTAGCTTATGAGAGATGCAGCTGTGTGGGGAAAAGCACATCTTAAGATAAAATTTTGTATTAACTTACAACAGATCCATTTGTATGTAAATAAAAAGCTCCATTTAAAATTTCTTCAGGTTCTGCCAAAGTCCATTCGCTTAAGTTGCACCCCAAGAAATGAATAAATATCAAATGTGTTCTTCACATATTCCTACTGACAGTACAGCGGCAAGCACCCAACACTCGAAGGTGCCAGGATGAGACTAGAACTGAACATTTCACTTTTGACTATAAAGCATTGTTTTAATATTGTTTTACTAGCCATGTGGGGGCTGTAAGGACTCGCCAGTTAATAAAGTCTGTAGAATGAAAAGGCTTGGCAGACCTATGTGTATTCGTATGCAAAAGCAAGAAAACATTTTTAGAAGTTAGTCAAAAAGAAAGATTTGGATCCAATTCTGTCACTTGGATGAATTTAAAATGACTGCTAAAAAAATAAGTGATTATTTATGTGGAAATTCACAAACCGATGACGAAAAAGAAAAATAGAATGTATAAAAAAAAATAGAATGTATAAAAAAAAAAGAGCAACCTGATATAGTCTTTGAAGAGCAACTTGTTGAAAGTGAACTGGAGGGACTGCAAGAGAGGCAGTTCATAAAAAAAGAAACATTGTGATAATGGGTTTGGTGTTATGTGGGGGAAAAAGGGAAAAAAAATGGAAATGGCTTTTTTACAGCAAGGAATTGGGTGGTATAATAGGCAAGCTCTACCAGAAACACAAAAAAGATCGCAAAGGATCGGGGGGTAAATGGAGCAGTGTACCCTGGGTATTATTCATTATAAAGCAGAATGATTGGATGCTTCACGCTGATTGGCTGGTGAGGATTTTTTACTGTTTAGTTAAATAGCACAATGCACGACGGAACTTATTTTTGCTGAAGCACAGTTCGATTACTAAATTATCAATACACTGCATATTAAACTCGTAATAAATATACACATTGTTGTGAGAGGTCTTTTAAAGTTTTTAAAAATGAGTGACATTCCTTTTGTTACATTTGATCTTTTCAGAGGCATGACAGTACACAAGTGGCTCTAGAAATAAAAGAAGCAAAACCTCAGTTAATATATATACAGTACTGTGCAAAAGTTTTAGGCAGGTGTGAAAAAATGCTGTAAAGTAAGAATGCTTTCAAAAATAGACATGTTAATAGATTATATTTATCAATTAACTAAATGCAAAATGAGTGAACAGAAGAAAAATCTAAATCAAATCCATATTTGGTGTGACCACCCTTTGCCTTCAAAACAGCATCAATTCTTCTAGGTACACTTGCACAAAGTCAGGGATTTTGTAGGCATATAGTCAGGTGTATGATTAAACAATTATACCAAACAGGTGCTAATGATCATCAATTCAATATGTAGGTTGAAACACAATCATTAACTGAAACAGAAACAGCTGTGTAGGAGGAGTAAAACTGGGTGAGGAACAGCCAAACTCAGCTAACAAGGTGAGGTTCCTGAAGACAGTTTACTGTCAAAAGTCATACACCATGGCAAGACTGAGCACAGCAACAAGACACAAGGTAGTTATACTGCATCAGCAAGGTCTCTCCCAGGCAGAAATTTCAAGGCAGACAGGGGTTTCCAGATGTGCTGTCCAAGCTCTTTTGAAGAAGCACAAAGAAACGGGCAACGTTGAGGACCGTAGACGCAGTGGTCGGCCAAGGAAACTTATTGCAGCAGATGAAAGACACATCATGCTTACTTCCCTTCGCAATCGGAAGATGTCCAGCAGTGCCATCAGCTCAGAATTGGCAGAAAACAGTGGGACCCTGGTACACCCATCTACTGTCTGGAGAAGTCTGGTCAGAAGTGGCCTTCATGGAAGACTTGTGGCCAAAAAGCCATACCTCCGACGTGGAAACAAGGCCAAGCGACTCAACTATGCACGAAAACACAGGAACTGGGGTGCAGAAAAATGGCAGCAGGTGCTCTGGACTGATGAGTCAGAATTTGAAATATTTGGCTGTAGCAGAAGGCAATTTGTTCGCCGAAGGGCTGGAGAGCGGTACACGAATGAGTGTCTGCAGGCAACAGTGAAGCATGGTGGAGGTTCCTTGCAAGTTTGGGGCTGCATTTCTGCAAATGGAGTTGGGGATTTGGTCAGAATTAATGGTCTCCTCAATGCTGAGAAGTACAGGCAGATAATTATCCATCATGCAATACCATCAGGGAGGCATCTGATTGGCCCCAAATTTATTCTGCAGCATGACAACGACCCCAAACATACAGCGAAAGTCATTAAGAACTATCTTCAGCGTAAAGAAGAACAAGGAGTCCTGGAAGTGATGGTATGGCCCCCACAGAGCCCTGATCTCAACATCATCGAGTCTGTCTGGGATTACATGAAGAGAGAGAAGCAACTGAGGCTGCCTAAATCCACAGAAGAACTGTGATTAGTTCTCCAAGATGTTTGGGCCAACCTACCTGCCAAGTTCCTTCAAAAACTGTGTGTAAGTGTACCTAGAAGAATTGATGCTGTTTTGAAGGCAAAGGGTGGTCACACCAAATATTGATTTGATGTAGATTTTTCTTCTGTTCACTCACTTTGCATTTTGTTAATTGATAAATATAAACTATCAACATGTCTATTTTTGAAAGCATTCTTACTTTACAGCATTTTTTCACACCTGCCTAAAACTTTTGAGTTTGAATAGGAAATATAGCAAAATGAATAGGAAATATAGTCATTGACAAGGTTAGAAATAATGATTTTTAATTGAAATAATAATTGTGTCCTTCAAACTTTGCTTTCGTCAAAGAATCCTCCATTTGCAGCAATTACAGCCTTGCAGACCTTTGGCATTCTAGTTGTCAATTTGTTGAGGTAATCTGAAAAGATTTCACCCCATGCTTCCTGATGCACCTCCCACAAGTTAGATTGGCTTGATGGGCACTTCTTACGTACCATACGGTCAAGCTGCTCCCACAACAGCTCAATAGGGTTGAGATCCAGTGACTGTGCTGGCCACTCCATTATAGACAGAATACCAGCTGACTGCTTCTTCCCTAAATAGTTCTTGCATAGTTTGGAGCTGTGCTTTGGGTCATTGTCCTGTTGTAGGAGGAATTTGGCTCCAATCAAGCGCCGTCCACAGGGTATGGCATGGCGTTGCAAAATGGAGTGATAGCCTTCCTTCTTCAAGATCCCTTTTACCCTGTACAAATCTCCCACTTTACCACCACCAAAGCACCCCCAGACCATCACATTGCCTCCACCATGCTTGACAGATGGCGTCAAGCACTCCTCCAGCATCTTTTCATTTGGTCTGCATCTCACGAATGTTCTTCTTTGTGATCCGAACACCTCAAACTTAGATTCGTCTGTCCATAACACTTTTTAACAATCTTCCTCTGTCCAGTGTCTGTGTTCTTTTGCCCATCTTAATCTTTTCTTTTTATTGGCCAGTCTGAGATATGGCTTTTTTTTGCAACTCTGCCTAGAAGGCCAGCATCCCGGAGTCGCCTCTTCACTGTTGACGTTGAGACTGGTGTTTTGCGGGTACTATTTAATGAAGCTGCCAGTTGAGGATCTATGAGGCGTCTGTTTCTCAAACTAGACACTCTAATGTATTTGTCCTCTTGCTCAGTTGTGCACCGGGGCCTCCCACTCCTCTTTCTATTCTGGTTAGAGCCAGTTTGCGCTGTTCTGTGAAGGGAGTAGTACACAGCGTTGTACGAGATCTTCAGTTTCTTGGCAATTTCTCGCATGGAATAGCCTTCATTTCTCAGAACAAGAATAGACTGACGAGTTTCAGAAGAAAGTTCTTTGTTTCTGGCCATTTTGAGCCTGTAATCGAACCCACAATTGCTGATGCTCCAGATACTCAACTAGTCTAAAGAAGGCCAGTTTTATTGCTTCTTTAATCAGCACAACAGTTTTCAGCTGTGCTAACATAATTGCAAAAGGGTTTTCTAATGATCAATTAGCCTTTTAAAATGATAAACTTGGAATAGCAAACACAACGTGCCATTGGAACACAGGACTGATGGTTGCTGATAATGGGCCTCTGTACGCCTATGTAGATATTCCATTACAAATCAATGGCCTCTTAAACAAACTGTTATACAATAAAATCCACCAAGAAAAATGTGATTATTTTGTGCTGAATGTCATCTAGGTGAATTGCACAATCCAAAAGAACGATATTTTGTGAGATTTATATTATGTTTTGAGAAATTACCATTACAATTAATACAGGTTTCATTGTCGTTTGCGATATGTAGTGACTTTAGAGCTCTGTAAACATAAAACATGCTTAAATATTGTAAAACAGACGTGTAGTGCACAAAAAGTTGTATCGAAAATATATTTATTTTGCATTTGATGATTATTGGGATAACCTTACATCGAATCTAAAACTGCTGAATTGACAATAAACACACGCTGTCCTTCTCATAGGGGATGAAGCTGATCATCCACCCTATTCCTGTGGAGAACCCTGGTAGTGTACCGCAATCACGTTCATTTGTGCACTGAAATAATTCCAAACTTGTCCCTCTTACTTGCTGATTGCTGTTTTGATACAGTATAAAACGATCTTGTGACACATTTTAATTCAATCTTTGTACATTTTTGAGAACAAAAATAACAAGAATAAAAAGTTATCTAGTAGTATTTTTATTTTAAAATAAGAAACGTATAATACAGTCCAGCTTTACTGTACATATGTTTAAACCCTATGGTGCCACACATTAAAATAAAAGACATCAATTAGAACACTATAGTCTGAAATACAGTGCTTGTATTAGTTTATAGCTCCTAATTGATCAATTCTCAGCAAGTGTATTTACATAGTTCTCAACTACTTGCCTATTTAAAAAAAAATAAAATGTAAAATAAAATCATGAAATGAATAATGTTTTAAAAAATATATGCGAGAAGCAACCTTTCCCAATTACCCCCTTCCCCTTCCCTTCCCCTTCCCCTTCCCCTTCCCTTCCCTCCCCCTTCAAAGGCACTTCCTTCCAACGAAATGGACACGTGACCTGGTCAACGAATCAGAATCCAGAGAAACTAGAAGGAAACTTGAGGAAGTTGACAACATAATTTGAAAAAAACAGCAGAGACCAATGTACATACAGTCGCTAAGCAACAAAGCAAGACTTTTTTTTTTCTTTTTTAATGGCGCCAATGTAAATATTATTATAATTAATACAGTAAGAGAGAATCAACACTATTCAAACATAATGAGCTATTGGCTTGAAAGAGATGGAGAAACAAAAAATCACAGCTTGTGCAATTACCTATCATTAACTCCCATTTTCTAGCAATTTACACCCTCACCACGTAATCAAGGGCTTTAACAGGCCAATTTTAATTAGCTTGAATAAAAGAAACCAAGCGTTTAACTGCAAAGCAACACTATCTCCAGTTCGAAAGGATGGGCACACACTGAATCACATTCACACTTAACCATACAACATACCTGCTTTCTAGGTCAACATTATCAGTGCTAACTTGAGAAACAGTTTTAAGCACCTTTCGACAGAACATTACATTTCAGTTGTTTGTTTGTTTTTTAGTTGTTTTTTTTACACTTTGCTTCGAGTTGCATGGTAGAATTTTGATTGTAATGTATACCGACTCACCCCAGTGTGAAGCAAGCTCTTGTACGGATGGGTAGTCACCAGACAATGTTAGCAGTGGCAAGAGGATAGCTCCATGTAACAACAAACAAAAAACCAAAAAACTCAAAAGCTAAGCATCAGGGGTATGCGCAGAGAGAGAGAGAGAGAGAAAGAGAGAGAGAGAGAGAGAGAGAGAGAGAGAGAGAGAGAGAGAGACAGGAGAGAGGGATGGGAAATTAATAATCCAGCAGGCAGGTTCTCTCAGTGTTATTAATCATGCTGCCTCTCAGAAGCTGCGGAGGAGCTGAGATTTGCACATGGGAGGGGCGGGAAGCACACACTATTGGTCGGCTCTTCTCATTTCTATACATTTACAGCCAATCCCTTTTTTCCTCGAGGTACAAATATAGCTGCTGAGCAGTTTAAGGATAGGAGAGAGAGAGAGAGAGAGTGAGAGAGAATGCAAGATGAAGAATTACGCTTGCAGGCTCATCAGTGCTTAGTCCGGTTAAGGTACTATAAACTTTATTTGAGCCGGCTTCTCATTTGATCCCCCCCCGCTATGGGGTCAGTGAACGGCGAGCAATTCCACCCCAAATCACACCATAATCGAATTGCTGCCTATTTCCCGAACCTATAATGAAAAAGGCAACTGAAATAATGCAGGTGATGTGGGCCGGCTCCCCTCGGTGTTGTACATTATTACTGCCAATTCCTCGCCTCCGTTTCCCATGTACTCTAACAATGAATATATTTCACAGCTCACTTGCTTTACTGTGTGGGTGGTACGGCATAGACACCTACATGATATGAAAGACAATCTAAAACAATAAGATTGCCACCCCATTTTTTTCCCAGCATTTTAAAGAAACTGGTAGAAAAGACTGTCAAGCCGGTTTAGTAAAATGAAAGGAACAAAGGCACCCCAAAGAAGTAATTAACTGTTATACAGGCTACAGTACTTAAACACTTACATGCCTCTTGCTTAAACACTTATGTCCTGCCCAAGCATTCTTGAGAAGGGTGTATGTTACCCCTAACTCTTTTCAACATCATGTGTTTATGTGTTTGAAGTATTCTGACTACAAAGCCCACTTTTAGGTTCTGACACTGTAGAGGAGAGAGCAGTCGTTTGCATAACCGATTATTTCAAAAAAGCTGCTTCTGTGTTACTTTACAAGACTATTATAGTACACGCACTGAGGTTAATAAAGAAAGCCTATACTGTGAAATGCCTCCATATTACAGCTCAAATCCTTTTTTGCATCTCGATAGGAAGAATAGGGTGCTGCTACGTACGTCTGCATTTACAGAAAAAGGGTTACACAGTTACAGTTATGCTAGACAGTTTTTAAACACATTGCTGATAACAGGCTGTGACAGGCTGGCTCGCAGTGGTGAGTGTGATGACGTCACGGACCAGGAAGTAACTGAAACCAAAACAGTGGATGGGCGGGTGAAGCTGAATGCTATGGCATTCAGCGTATTTATTAATAATTAAACAAAACAAAAGATTTAAACAAAACAACAAAACACAAACCAAAGCAAAGGGCACGAGGGCCAAACGAATAAACAGCAAACAAGTAAGTGGCGTGCTGGCTAAACCAGCACGTTTTAGCAATTGTTTTGTACTCTCTGCGCTCTCTCTCCGCTCTCCCGTACTCTCCTCTGTACACTCAACAACCAACCCGAACAGCTGCTGGTTCTTATACTCTGGCCGAGGGTTAACTAGTTGTTAATTATCTTATTACCCCTCGGCCACAGTCTGCAGCGTTTGGTAAGGATGCATGACTGTCAGCTAGTTAAATAAATCAGTAGCTGATCAGTCATGCATCCTCACGAGGTTTTAAATATAAATATAAAAGGCGGCGCTTTTCACTGCGCCGCAAACAAAACACAAATAATAATAAATAGAGGCGGGACACTCCGCCACACATGCCCCCTGCGCAGCACACATGGCCTTTCGGCCACCTCCCCTTATTCCCTAAAGTCCCGGCTAGCAGTCCTGGCCCCGGAACAGGGGAAGCAAGGTGTCTCCGAGGCGGCCACGGCGGGATGTCCTCCTCCCACCCCAACAACTGTAGCGTCCTAGTGGACCACGCACAGGCCGGCCCCTCTGGCCAGAAAAATTTTGGGGTGGTCTCCAGACCTGCCCCCTTCTTCATGACCGGCATCTCCCCTCCGTGGGGCTCCGGCCACAGTATTTCCTGCAGCGAAATTGCTGCGGGGAGCTGGTCTCCTGACCTCCCCCTTCTTCATGGCCGGCAGCTCCCCTTCATGGGGCTCCAGCCACAGTATTTCCTGCCGAAAGTGCGGCTGGGGAGCTGGTCTCCTGACCTCCCCCTTTTCCGTGGCGGCAGCTCCCCTTCATGGGGTTCCAGCCATAATATTTCCTGCCGCGAAAGTGCGGCTGGGGAGCTGGTCTCCTGACCTCCCCCTTTTCCGTGGCGGCAGCTCCCCTTCATGGGGCTCCAGCCACAGTATTTCCTGCCGCATGGCAGGACTGGTAGCGACTCCAGGCAAAACAGGACCCTCGGGAGGCGAAGGTAGCAGCTGCAGACCTCGGCAGGCAGCGGCAGCAGCAGCGGACCCTCGGAGGCGGCGGCAGCAGCAGCGGACCCTCGGGAGGCGGCGGCAGCAGCAGCGGACCCTCGGGAGGCGGCGGCAGCAGCAGCAGTAGCGGACCCTCGGGGCGAACTTCGGGAGGAGCCCCTGGCCATGGAGGCGGCAGCGGGAGCTCCACTTCTCCCTCGTACCCTATAACTGGTGGCTCTCCAGGCGATGTGGAGCAACAGGCAGCCCCAGGCGTCGCGGAGCAACAGGCAGCCCAGGCGTCGCGGAGCAACAGGCAGCCCAGGCGATCGCGGAGCAACAGGCAGCCCAGGCGTGCGGAGCAACAGGCAGCCCAGGCGTGCGAGGCAGGCATCCTTGGGCGAGCGAGGCAGGCATCCTTGGGCGGGCGAGGCAGGCATCCTTGGGCGGTGCGAGGCAGGGCAGGAGCAGTCCTTCCCATGATGGTGGATGTGGAACCAGCAGGTATTCACCCTCTGCTGGTGGAGCTGGGAGCGGCAAGCAGTCCTCCCACGGCGGTTGGCGGAACCAGCAGGTATTCACCCTCTGCTGGTGGAGGTGGGAGCGGCAAGCAGTCCTCCCACGGCGGTTGGCGGAACCAGCAGGTATTCACCCTCTGCTGGTGGAGGTGGGAGCGGCAAGCAGTCCTCCCACGGCGGTTGGCGGAACCAGCAGGCATTCACCCTCTGCTGGTGGAGGTGGGAGGGGCAAGCAGTCCTCCCACGGCGGTTGAGGCAGAACCAGCAGGCATTCACCCTCTGCTGGTGGAGGTGGGAGGGCAAGCAGTCCTCCCACGGCACTTGAGGCGGAACCAGCAGGCATTCACCCTCTGCTGGTGGAGGTGGCGGAGGCAGAGGCAGCTCTTGCTGCTCTGCTCCTGGCGGTGGTGGAGACAGAGGCAGCTCCTGCTGCTCTGCTCCTGGTGGTGGTGGAGACAGAGGCAGCTCCTGCTGCTCTGCTCCTGGTGGTGGTGGAGACAGAGGCAGCTCCTGCTGCTCTGCTCCTGGTGGTGGTGGAGACAGAGGCAGCTCCTGCTGCTCTGCTCCTGGTGGTGGTGGAGACAGAGGCAGCTCCTGCTGCTCTGCTCCTGGTGGTGGTGGAGACAGAGGCAGCTCCTGCTGCTCTGCTCCTGGTGGCTGGAGACAGGCAGCTCCTGGCTCCTCTCCCCTGGCTGGAGAGGCAGCGGCGACTCCTCTCCCTCTGGCTGGAGAGGCAGCGGCGACTCCTCTCCCTGGCTGGAGAGGCAGCGGCGACTCCTCTCCCCTGGCTGGAGAAGGCAGCGGCGACTCCTCTCCCCTGGCTGGAGAAGGCAGCGGCGACTCCTCTCCCCTGGCTGGAGAAGGCAGCGGCGACTCCTCTCCCCTGGCTGGAGAAGGCAGCGGCGACTCCTCTCCCCTGGCGCTGGAGAAGGCAGCGGCGACTCCTCTCCCCTGGCTGGAGAAGGCAGCGGCGACTCCTCTCCTCTGGCTGGAGAAGGCAGCGGCGACTCCTCTCCCTCTGGCTGGAGAAGGCAGCGGCGACTCCTCTCCCTCTGGCTGGAGAAGGCAGCGGCGACTCCTCTCCCTCTGGCTGGAGAAGGCAGCGGCGACTCCTCTCCCTCTGGCTGGAGAAGGCAGCGGCGACTCCTCTCCCTCTGGCTGGAGAAGGCAGCGGCGACTCCTCTCCCTCTGGCTGGAGAAGGCAGCAATGGCTCCTCTCCCTCTGGCTGGAAACAGCAGCGGGGCCCCTCCCATATCTGCAGCCAGGTAGTTGAGCACCATGGCTGCGATGTCTGGGAGGGATGCTGGTTGGTGTTTCTGTTCCCAGGCCTCCCAGCGCTCCCCATCTCTCGCCCACAGGAGGTTGATCACAGCAGGGAGGCGACCATTATATCCCTCTCAGGCTCCAGCCAGCCAGTCCCAGATCCCCTCAGAGGAGGCGGGATTCTTCCGCCTCGGAGGATGCGGGTCCTCTCTCACCCTTTCTGGATGCTCAGGCTCCTTCCTCTCCTGCCATGGAGGGTTGGTCGGTGCCACGTGCCCAACCTCACCAACCTGAAGCACCACTCCTCACCCTTCAGGCAGGTGAGGCAGGCGTCCAGCGTGGTAAGGACCTGCTGCTGTTGCTGCGCCTCCTGCTGCTGTTGTTGTTGCTGCTGCTTTCTCCTCCGGCTACTCTTCCCCATTTTTTTTATTTTTATCTTTTTTTCCAAAAACACAAAAAAAATACTGTTTGAAAAAAAAAAAAACAAAAAAACGTCCTTTTTCTTTCCTGGTCCGGCTCTTGGAGGCGTTGTTTGTCCCACGCAGGACACCATATGTGACAGGCTGGCTCGCAGTGGTGAGTGTGATGACGTCACGGACCAGGAAGTAACTGAAACCAAAACAGTGGATGGGCGGGTGAAGCTGAATGCTATGGCATTCAGCGTATTTATTAATAATTAAACAAAACAAAAGATTTAAACAAAACAACAAAACACAAACCAAAGCAAAGGGCACGAGGGCCAAACGAATAAACAGCAAACAAGTAAGTGGCGTGCTGGCTAAACCAGCACGTTTTAGCAATTGTTTTGTACTCTACGCGCTCTCTCTCCGCTCTCCCGTACTCTCCTCTGTACACTCAACAACCAACCCGAACAGCTGCTGGTTCTTATACTCTGGCCGAGGGGTTAACTAGTTGTTAATTATCTTATTACCCCTCGGCCACAGTCTGCACGCGTTTGGTAAGGATGCATGACTGTCAGCTAGTTAAATAAATCAGTAGCTGATCAGTCATGCATCCTCACGAGGTTTTTAAATATAAATATAAAAGACGCGGCGCTTTTCACTGCACCGCAAACAAAACACAAATAATAATAAATAGGGGCGGGACACTCCGCCACACAGGCAGATGCATTAAATACATTCACTACATCCCTACTCACGTCAGGAAACAAATAAAAAAATTCAATCATGTGCTGTTTTTGTTGTTCTTTTTTGTAATGATTTGAATGTCTGTCAATTTAAATATTAATCAGATTTTTTTTTCCCCCAGTGCTTTATGTTGGGGTAAACTGTTCTTGATGTCAGCTAGGCTTTCTATTTCAGAAGAGGTGTCCTATCCTCTTTGCTGCTGTTGCATTTGATAGTTATTTGACTTTAAATGATTTCAAAACCTTAATGTTTTTAAGAAATCCACGGTACTACCATTGCTCTGCCACCCACCCACTGAAACATCAAGCTCCTTTTCCTGAAGATTGCTAAAGAGAGAGGCAGTGTTATTAATATTATTAAGAAAATGGCTCCATATTTTCAATCTGCACTTAAGCTCATTAAGGTAGCAGATTACCAGGAAAGACTGGTATAGCACATTATAACACTTTAATTATAATTGAAATTAGACCGCGAGCATCCAGTAAATCATGCCCTGGTATTAATGAATACGTGCAATAAAGCATCCAGATTCATTTCTAAACAGCAGATTAAGTTACAAAGGGATATTTCAGAGAGAAAGGCTTATCAATTTAGGATCTTGCAAAGCTTTGTATGTCATTTATTTTTTCAATTCAATTTCAAAATACACATATTTGCATATGAAGTACCACTGCAAACCAAATGTCATGATAGCAATTGGATTTCTAATCATTGCAACATGACTTACTAGTAACCAACCGATATTTAAATAATATTATGCGACTGAGGGAAGGAAGGAGGCTTTTCAAATATCTGTGTATATTATATTGTATTCTTGGGAATTAACATTTGCAAGTCTCTGAATACTATATTAGGTTTCAGTAGAAATGCAAATTTTAAAGCACAACTGTGTACTAATCAGAAGTCCAATTTTGTTATTCCATCCTTTTTGACACAGGCATTTTACACTGCATTTTTTTTTTACATAACAGAAGCTTAATATTGCAGTACAAGGCAAGGCTTTATAACACATTTTCAGATCAATTTAAAGCAAGCTGCAATTCCAATTGTTTTTTCCTCCTTTTTTTGTATTTTAATAGTTACTGCAGGCAACGTCTGCACAGAACTTAGGAGAAACAAAAATCAATATAAAATGAATTTTTTTGTTCGAGTGTAATGGAAGTCATACATTTTTTATACAACTTCTGTCGCACGCCAATTACTGCTATTTATCAAAAGAGAAGATGGCGCTTAACCTTGGCAACATAAAAAAAATAATTTTAATAAGTCTGTGAAAAAAAAACAACCCAAAACACAACAACCAATCAACCAAACACGCTGAGCATAGAAAAGATACAAATAATAAATAATTCAATATTCCTGGGGGAAACTTTCGCAGAAAAAGACCTTGGCTGATTCAAACATCAGAAATAAATCTGACAAGAGATATATCGACAATTCTGTCATTATTCCATTCTTTGCGTTCACAAAGACTGGTCCTGTCCACTTGGTTTTTAGATGCAGTAACCAGAAACCCACAACTCCTATTGTCTTATTAGAGTGAAGGTCTTCATTAAACACCAGGCTTTATCTTGCTAAATTATTGATTGATTTATCTATTATCCACATGTCGTTTTCCCCTTCTGCCCTACCGCTTTATGTTAAGCAAACAGAATGGTTTACTGTACTTTTAAAAATTGCATTAATACTATATAAAGGTAATACTATTATACAGTAAGACTTGGTAGCTATTGTTTTGATAGAACCTGATGCATCTCTGTGTTTCAGCATTAGAAACATTACTTTACTTTTACTATTACTTTTTTTTATTTGCTAATTATGAGAGATCTATATTTATAGTAAAAAATCTGCAATTAATTTATAACATTCTTCAATGCCTAACAGAAACACAGAACAAAAACAAAACAAAACACTCACTAATTGTAATATGAATTAGCAACTGATTAGATGACGACATTGTATACAAAGGTGCTGCTTTTTAAACAAAGTCACTTGATCCTAACCCACTACACAGCTGTGTGCGGGGCTTTTTCCATCGCTGTTGAGGAGTTCATTATAGCTGCTTAGAAGAATTAACATTCTCGCAAAGACATCAGAGGGAAACACACACAGCAGGAGGGTCAGAGGAGCAAGTCAATTCTGTGTCAAGATAATAAGTGTCATGTATATGAGTGAAGGTGTAAGGGAAGAGGGCAATCGTGCCTTGTTATTGTCACTTACTTAGGCATTACAGTCAGGTATGCACACACAGCAACATTTGCCTTTGTAATCAAATGTATTATTCAAAAGGCAAAAACAAAAAAAAAGACAAAACTAAAGGCAAGTGTGCATGGTGCTTCCAACAAAGCAGTGTTGCAATTCCAGCATACAAAGGTGTTGAATTAATTTAGGGGGACGGAAAACAAAAAATCTTAACGAAACAAGGCTATCACCTTTTGCCTGGAAATGAAATCTACTCCGAATGCGAACACAGACTGCTTTCCTGATATGACTGCTAATCTGAGCCGGTAGCTGCTGCCACAGAAGATGAGCGGAATAAAAGGCAATTCTCTAAGTTCTAACACCTCGTTAGGTTCTTTTATTATGAATATATTGGGTTAGGGAGAGTTGGGAATCAGAGTCTGGCATCCGATTTCAGGGAAAGAGACGACGCACAGCCCCATGTCCCACCCACTACAAGGAACTCATTGGCCTGGATTCAACAACAACAATCCTGGAACATGAGGGAAACTGGTCCACTTTACGGTATATACCTCAGTAAATAGTGATCAGATATGATATAATATGATATGATAAAATGACATAATGTATGTAAAATGTAAACCAGACTAATGAAATTACTATAACCTCAACTTTCACACGATACCACGGAACTCCAATAAACCAAGCACTTTAAATCCATTAAAATATTTGGGTTTTTTTGGTTTCTGTATTTTTGAGCACAAAACCATGTATTTTTTTTTTTTTTTAAAAGCTGTGGTGCTGAAAAATAGAATGAGGAAAAGAAGGGGAAATAAGAAAAAAAGTAAGAAAAATACACTGGCAATATCTGGCACTAAATTCAATAATATAATTAGGATAAGATCAGCTGGGTTGTGCATCGATAGAAAATCAATTATGTTGTCAGAAGTAAGATGTATTACTCACAATTTTCCATTTCGTGGTTGAAATGAAATTGATACAGCATTTTGTGGTCAGTGGGTTTACTTAAGTTTATGATCTGATTCTGCAAAGCCTTTTAGCTAGTTCTGCATCACAGCATTAATATATGTGACAACAGTATCATGCTGTAATAAAGAGAAGAGATCCCTGCCCCCCTCCCTCCCTCCCCACTGCAGCACACACATTCCCCCTGCCTTTTTATTTTATGGTGGACAGTGCACTGAGAGAGCACAAATAATGGATTTTCTTCTTCTTCTCCTCTCTTTTAAATAGTATAAACAGTATATACAATCACTAGGCCAGTAGCTCAACATACAATATTATTATGTAATACGTATTAACGTATCAGAAACTGACTTTGCTTCCATTGTTTTTGCTTGTTCATTTCTTTATGAATTTTTACTGCAGTGGAACTTTTTTTAGTTTAATTTGATGCTCACAGCATTCGAAAACAAAACTGGTGCCAACAGATAACTAAGAAATAACTAATCTCTATACAGATGAAACCACAAGCATGGTTATATATAAAAGTTATTCAGGCGCAGTTCTAGATGTAGTCATTTTTGAACATATATTACATGTATATGGAATATCATGCAAATATACATGGTATTCTACTGATTAAAACAAAGGCTATACTGTAACAGTCTGTTTTGTTTGTAAATATACATTATAAAACTGTAGTTAGGGATATGCAGGCAAGGAGAGATGGTTGCACCATAAAGGATTTTCACTGAATAAGTATCTTTGCTTTCATTTCTATTTTACAAATACAAGAGTAATTATAGTTTGAAATTGCTTGGTCCATTTTGTTTATTTTTATTCCCCCTTCACAGGCAATCTCAGATGGGTGTACTGTTGGTTTCCCGATCCTGTTAACCACAGAACATCACATTGACCTTTTACATCCAGTCATGCCAAGGGCAAACCACTCACCCATAGCACTAGCTGCCTCCCCTAGTCTCTCGATCACTCAGCAAACACAAGATGTGTCCGTGTCCAAAGAAATCCCTATATGGCCAAAACAGGTATATTCCATGTCTCCCGGGGAGACAGTTGTGTTAACTACCCCCAGCCGGGTTCTCTGAGGATGAAAGTGGAGATCTAATAGTATTAACAGACTTTTTGCCACAACACAACGCAATATACTAGAGGCATGCTGGAATCCACAATAGGTCTTCAATGCAAGTGGTAGGATTTGTCCCAGTTGGAGCTATAAATGGTTTTATGCTGCACTCCAGATATGTTAGACAATTATGATTTGAGCACTCTATAGTGGAGAGCAATATGTCATGCAATCAGATCCCCAACTCTGCTGTGATCATATTGACAACCTCAATGAAGGCAACACATCTATACAATTTAATTAACCTGGCATGTTATCCTTTTCAAATACATTAATGCATCTTTTTTATTTTTTTTACAGTAGCTAGTGCTAGAATATATGAACTTCAATAATGTAGTTACATGTATATTCCCCAGAGCAGATACTGCACAGTTATTACTACATATACAGGTGTAAAATAGTCATACTACAGTAACTCGTGTCTAAGGCAAAACATTCTGTGGAATGTAACAAGAAGTCAAGTGAGGTTATTACTAGTAGTACTGTAGTAGTATTTTTAGTAGTCAGTGTAATAATAATAATAATAATAATTATAATAATAATATAAAAGGACCATTTATTAAAGAAATGGTAAACATATATCATGGTTGGTTATCTGGTCGGTTGAGCAAATTTTTATTGACCTAAAGACAGAGGCAAAAAATTTGGTGCTGTTTTGTTGTCGGGAGGCTAAATCAATTTCATTGCAGTAGCACTCACTTAGTGATACACTCTCGAGGCCACCACTAATGGACATCTCCCAAAAATGACATCCATGTTTCAAAAGGTTACAATATAACATTAAGACAGTAAAGGGTATTTGTTCAAATTGCTAATTCGTTCTTACCCGTGGTATCACAATAGTCTTCCCTAAATCACACCACCACCAGCCCCGTCCTACCACTTGACCTCCTCTATGAGATAACAAAGGGCATGGAGGCTACAATAAAAGGTCTACATTCCAATCAAATTAGTCTGACATTGATCAATACAATCTCAGGCCTGTCTGCACGCTTGCAGCAAGCTCTACCAGGGCATACAGTAATCTGTGAGCAAGGAGTAATATCTGTTTCTTTGGCACATAGATTTTCTTTTAGTGAGTCTGTCACTTCCCATTTCAGTTAACACACTGTTGAGTGGGGCTCATCACTGGACAAATATTATAGCCCTGCTGAATACAAAGCGAGAGAGAGAGAGAGAGAGAGAGAGAGAGAGAGAGAGAGAGAGAGAGAGAGAGAGCACCGCAATAAAGCTGACGAGACGAATTAACCACAGTCCGGACAAACGGTTTATCTGAATAAACAAAAAGGATGAGGATGTCGTAGCAACCCCAGGTCTTTATGTTAAACTGTAGGGCATCGTGAGGAGAACGTGACTGATCTAGCTGCACCGTGCAGTCAGCTTGCATGAGTTTGAAATTGACGAGACACGTGCAGCAGACTTCGGGGCGGCTGATGCTGTAACTGGCAGCCGCTTCATGGAAGGTGCAGATAATTTGAAACTCTGTCGCTAAAGCCCTCTTCCGAGATATGGATCAGTGCACTTTGGAGTTGGCCTGACAAGAAAACAAAGCGGTACCTTTGAACGTTAATACACTCACATGTTTCTGGTAGTCAAAAGCTTTAACCACTTGATCCAATGACCTCCCTTCTTGGTTACACCCAGAACTATTGTTTGTTACTGTATACAACACCTCACAGTCGTGGAATACGATTAAGGGTTATTTTTAATATAGTTTTTACTGAATATTGTCGGGAAGACTGAACTACAATTCCATGCCATGCTTCACTTCTAAGATCTGATTAATCAATTATATACAAATAAGAATCACAGAATGCTATTCGCCTATATAAGCTTCGCCTTTGTGAGTTATTGCATTGTTTCTCGATTGCAGGATAAAAAGCCCCCATAGGAGCTCATTCAGCAACTCCATTATACAAAAAGGAGTCTCCGGATTCTTTAACATCAGTCTTACCTCGGTTACAATTTGCCAGAGGACGGTATTGACACGATTTGATTGGTTTTCCTTCCCATGTGAATTAAAACTATCAAGTGGTTATACAGTAACAGCAACAAGCAATGAGGGCCCACAGAGCTCGGCAAATAGAGATATAGAGAGCTGAAGTGTAGTGAATAAGAGTGGTGAAGGCATAGTCTTTATAACCTCTTTTTTTTCCCCGACTTAAAAAAAAAAAAAAATGGACAGACTGAAAAGCAGAACATTCCTAATATAAAGTAAATCCCACTGCACAACTCAACTGCTACAGTAGCGTTTTCAAAAATAAGAGAGAACAGTAATTCAGCAGGCGTCGGGAGAGTTTTAATCATTGAGACGAAGTGCTGAATATATATAGACACACTGAATCTATACTCAATGTGCAAGTAGGCTGAGGATTGCTGCATCCTACAGTATGCTGTTTACTGTTAGTGCTTTGTTTTCCATGGACAGAGAATCCATCATACAAATAGAGAAAAAAGCAAGAACGCAAGCTGTGATAATGCCAAGGATATTACAATATGTGTCAATCTGATAATGGTTAATACCGTGGGTCAAAATATGTTCAGAGTCAGACAAGATTACTGTACAGATAAAAATGAAAACTCTGTTTGGGATTGTGTTCTAAACATTTCAAAGAATAGGTTGCTGGTCCCTGTCAAATACATTAACAAAATAAATGCCAACAATATATACAAACACCTAGCATGCAACCAGGGAAAGGCACAGTACAACTACATTCCTGTATGACATCTTTACAAACAGTTCAATTATCCTTTGAGAATATGTGACTGATAATATAATGTTAATTTCACAAAGCTTGTAAAAAGGTGATTCAACAAGTCCAGCAGTGCAGCAGTAATATGACTAAAATTAATTTTCGATTTTAATTCTGACTTTTAAATTTGATCTCCTTCTGTGTGAGAAAAGTCTATGATTCTGTAATAATGAGAATACAGGTTAGAAAGGGCTGATTCTTTAAATGCACTGCAACAGAAATGCTTTTTTGGGGGGGGGGCGGGGGCTACAAAAACCCATTTTAAATCTTACCCTAAGCCATGCGGGGAAAACATAATATAAAAAAAAATAATAATCAAAGATCCGCAGTACAGGGGTCAGGCTTGACATCAGAACTCTCTATTATCATAAACTCAATTAAATTTTTTAGCCGCTTAATTGTAAGACATTGAAATTTATCAATCTTTTCCACACTTTTAATTTTCCTGATTGCTGGGCAAGTGCCATGTCAAAGGGACTAAAAAGGAATTTCACGGTCTTGAATTCCACTAAGACATGCCCACTGGCAGTAAACTCAGCCCTTCATAATCTTCTGAACTCCTCCACTTCAATCCTACTGCTAACAATTTGTACAAGGCCACAAAAGAAGGGGATATCCACGTAGACACATGCATGCAAACAGATGAAATGGACGCAGGTACTTCACTTGATCTCTGAGTTTCATAGCTCTATGGTACTGGCATTGTTGTGCAATGTTAATTCAAAAATAGGGAGAAGAATCAAGTGTTTCTGAACCACATAGAGGCGTTTCTTTCTCAACCCAGTGCAATATGACCAAAGGGTATCTCTAACCCACTTTTGTGCACCGGTATCAGCACCTCATCCAAAAAGCAGTAGAATTACATTTTGTTAAATTTAAATAAAATGTAGCTTGCTGGAACACTGAGGAATGATGTAGGAATGGCTTGTTATTAAAGTAAGGGGTAACATCGCAACTCAGTAAAAATAAAGCCTTAACTATTACATTTCTTTAAATACGGTCTGTTTTTACTTATTTCTTTTTCCCTTTTTTTTTTTGATTTTGTTTTTGCAATCAGACCAAGTGGGTGGTATTGACCTACAACACAGGAAGTGAATAGGTGTAAAACAGAATTTTATAGTGTTGTATTTGAAAATGCAGCATACTACACAGTAGAAGAAAAATTAAAACAACAATCAAACAACCTATATCTTCATCACAAAGAAATGTGCTTCTAACTATATATCTCTACAAGTTGCATTCCATGTACTGATCAATGTGTTCTTGCTTTGAACACAGGCAGTGTAATGTGCATTTAGTTAAGCAAAGGTAATTTAACTTTGATTGGAACAGACCAAGGAAAATTCAACTGAAGGGTTTTCTGAAGATGAATAACGAAAGGTATGGTAGAGTGGTTGTTTTATTAGTCTTCATTTAAAAATTGCAAAAGGTAAATATGAACTGATATATGAAAGGAACAGCAGATATCTAATGTACTCACAGTATGGAACTTCAGTAGAGGCAAGAATATAGTGGTGTGGTGTAACTCATCAAAACAGCATTGGCTCCATGAATACTATACTAGCCTTTGGGACAGGTTCACTTCACTTACTTTTTCAGAACAATGGGATACTTCTATCCAGGGGTGAAATTCTGCCGGTACTCAAATGGGCTTTCATTCAGCACAGTTTGTGGTGCTTGTATTCTGTTTTCTCATACTGCTTCTGTTTCTGTTAGCTGCTATTGGCCACCATTAACGTCAGTATAATCACTGCATGTTGATTGGCTGAGTTTTCATTCAGATTTCATTTTGGCATGAGAGTGGCTAAGAGTCACAAATCTCTGCCCATTGCGCTTTGTGTCAGTGCTCATTCGTTGATCAACAAGAGAAGACTTTAGCAGTGCAACGTGAAAACAGAGGTGTTGAGTAATTATCATTATTATGAAGTAATAATTATTTTCTTTAGTTTGGCAGAGAAACTAGCTGAAATATCTGAAACGAACATTGCTGCACATGAATTTGAAGGTAAAAATCCATGTCACTGTTCGCCATAAATTACATAGTTGATAAATATTAGAAATAATTATCATAATGCGTTTTGCCTTGCACTGATTTACCATTGCCAGGATTAGCACGAAATTTTGTAAAATGGCAAGTGATGAGTGGGACAGTAGGGATTAATAATAACATAACAAACAGGATCAAATTGCAGCTTCAGATTTGGTAAGCAAGTTAGAATCGGGATACAGATGGAGGTGTGCTTCACACTTTTCAAACACTGGCCCAACTTGCAAGGTAGCCTACATGTTAAGCGTAATGATCAATGTTTTGTGTTGTTGTGATCCTAGTATTTTCTGTTATGAGGACTGTAATAAACGGAAACTAAAACGGTGAGGTGTTTTTTTCTTTGTACAATGCCCTCTTTTCTAAAACATTTTGAAGAGTTTATTTAATTAAATGTTTTCACTTGCGTGCACATAAAAAAAGGCAGAAGTAAACCACAGTAATGATATTACTTTATGAAAATGTGTTTTTTGCTACTTTGTTTCTTGTGCAGAATCCACAATACCAGGGATAAAATTAAAATAAGAGTCTACTTTTATACTGTTTGTGACTGAAAAATATTTTCCTGGAATAGATCATGGTAATTAATCTACACAGACAGAGAAGCACACAGAACATATTATTGTAAGATAAGTAATAAGCGCAAAATAAATAAAAGAAACAGGGATATATATTCTAGTCCAAGGTTGTTATTGTAGCATGGCCAGGTCCAGCTGTAGGTGAGTACCCAGGGTCTGGAAAGCATGGGGATGATTTCAGAGAATACTATGGAGATTAAAATGGCCAAGTACATCATGAGTAGTAGTAGTGCCTGTTACATAAATCTGAGGGGTATTTTAGCCCCTATTGTGCATTGTTTGACTCAGACCTTTTCGTATCATTTTTTTTCTAGCAGTTGTTTTTTTATACCATTATTTATAACATCATCCCTTTTTTAGGGTATCTTGAAATAAACTCTCTCTCTACAGCAGTGTAATATTTCTTAATGCTTGTCATTTAAGGTTTAACTTAAGTGTTATATTACAGTACATGACTGAGTGATACAAGCAGAGGGTACAAAGCTTTCAGGATTTTCAGCTTCTTTGTTGATGGTGAATTGGTTATAATTGATCTGTTGTTTTTTAAGGCTTATTTTGTATTTATAAATGTATCGTGCACCGATATGTATACATTTTTAAAGTATTTATTCATTGGCACTCAAATTGTCTCAATTTTTTAAACACCCAGTTGTGCATGTCAGTACCTGCATTTTTTTGTTGAGAATTTCACCCCTGCTTCTATCTATAAACTGGGAAGTAAGAATAAAACTAAAAATAACTCAGACGTGAAAAGCAGCACATTACCTAACTGTACCATTAATAATAATTTAAAAAAAGCATTTACCACTTTATGGGGATAACACGCCACATTGTTATAACCCGACATACATACATACATGCATACATACATACATACATACATACAGACAGACTTCTTCTGAAGTTGTTTAGGGTAATAGCCAGCAGCCTTTACATTGAAACACTTGAAGCACATTTCAGTGGCACACACCACAGTTCCTGTAGTCAGTACCTGTTGCTGTTAGGTGTTCTCTGGCAGCACCTGGTGGAAGTATGATAAAACTACACTGCTACAATAAGTGAAGGAGGACGCGTACAGCAACTGCATGGATTTTAACAGTATATGCTTGGACACAGGGACACTTTGAAATTAAATTTTTTTTAGACCTTGACAACAATTTTTTTTGTTGTTTTTTTACAGTAGTCTTTTTGCAGTTGGTGCAATCCCCATTTGTATCTGCCAAACATCTTAAACCCTGTTCATTAATACTGTACATTATACGAAGACAATGAAACACAACTATTGAATTTAACACGGGTCATTTGAGAATGTCTTCTTTGTGACACATGCATGTATAACCAAATTCAAAACAAGTTCATTCATTTTACTCAACCTTTCTTTTATAAAACGTATGCATACATGTACTGTAGCTCTTTTTTTGTTTGTTTGTTTGCCCAGAAGCACCACAAAAAATCTTTGTTATCATTAAAACCCAACTTTAAAAGCTGAACGATATTTTATTTAATTTACATTTTAATGTTGGCCATGCAGTGATTGGAGATTTTTTTCTTCTTCTTCTAATTTTAAGATAATGGTGCTCAGCCCTTTGTGTCACACACATACAAAAAGTGTTTTTTTTTTAAATTATGACCAGGGTCCAATCATTCAAAATAAATAGAAGACCACTGGGTAATTAAATAGTATCTGGTGCTGGAGCCTAGTTTCTAAATTGCTCCGTCCTATCAGAAAGGATCCACAAGGGAAGACCCTCTTTCCCATTCTAATGTCATAAGATGTATTTAGCATATTGTATGCCCATGGCTGGCAAATTAGTCACATTTGAAATACTGTAATTAACAGACGGGAGCCTAGAATACTTATCACAGTAAGCCACTTGTATTAAAATCAGCATTTTTTGAAGGAATAGCTCCAGTTTCTATTCCTTAGGGCACTTGGAGCTTGAAGCATTTTCTCCAACAATATAAATGTTCCAATTTTTTTTTTATCTCTCCCTCTCCACAGAATGCGTTACAAGAGACCCCCACATCATATTTCCATCTACCATTTCAGTAGAAAGGTAACTCAACTCAAAATATACATGGGTGCTATTGGGTTGTCAAGGCCCAGGGCCTGCAACAAAAATCATTCACTAAAGGTCATCATTTCAGGCCTAATGATAGAATGCTCTTACAGAACAACACACGCCACGATTATAGGAACAGAACAAAACAAAATAACTACATTTAAAGGGCTGTACATTATGATTTATTTATATTTTTAATCCCTTCTATATATATTTCTGTTTCATTAATAGCCATCACAAGTTACAAGCACAACCTACAGTAACAAATTACCTACAGCTACTGCTATGGTTATTTAAAATCTATACATCTGATACATCTGGGGGTACATTTTCTAAAGTGTTGCGCCTGTCGCAATATTCGCAAACCAGTTGCAAACGATTCGGACGTCTTGGGTGAAACTTGCTAAACAGGCGCAATACTATTTGCGACTTTTTAGGGAATGCTTTGCGGCAGCAGTTTTTCTTTGAGGTTCAACCTCAGATGAATATGTAGTTATGGGTGTTCCTGCATAAATTCGCAAAAAGGGGGTGGAGATCAGGGTGCAAATCAGGGTTCTCAAATATTATAATAAGATGTACGAAACAATTGCAACACTTACAATTGCATCAATTTAAGAACTTTTGAAAGCATGTTTTAAACAGTCACAATTGTTGCTGGAATTTCCCAGTCCGCCTTTTCTCGCGCATTGCCAGTTGTGCTCAATGCATTTTGAGGCGAACAGCAGAATACATATTTTTCCCTAAAATCAGGGAGCACTAGACTGCACGCATGTGCTGCTAACCCCTCCAGCTCATTCTGAGCATCTGTATAGGAATAGGAAACACACCTATTCTATTAACGTGCAGGTGGTTTGTAATTGTGCACAATTTAGCACTGCACCACTGACTAACTTAAATAGAAGCTGACAGTATACATTTGGCTTATAGGCTACACATGATAATACGAATTAGTGGTATATGCAAAATTTGTTGGCAGTACCTTGAAATTCAAATTAACAAGAATTGACTGTACTCCTGTAAGTATCATAACTTGTCAATGCGGCACCATGACTTATTTTGTGTTAATTGTCTAGGCTGCCAAGTTAATAATAATAATAATAATAATAATAATAATAATAATAATAATAATAATAATAATAATAAAATTATTTTGTTTCAATTTAAAATAATATTTTATATGCATTACACCAATGTGTGCAACGTATCAGCACGATTTATTTTATATATATATATATATATATATATATATATATATATATATATATATACAGTATATATATATATATACTCTCACATTGTATAATGCTAGAGATCTCACTAAGAAGATATTTAAATGAGTATATTGCAGCTGTCTTCATTAACATATTTTCTCTTGGTACATTGGACAAAATGTTCACTTTGTTAAGGGTCGCAATGAAAATGCAAATTGCGGTATTTATTGGCCCATCTTAGTATACCTACCCCTCAGTGTTTTGGAAAATGCTTTTACATGGGTTGTATTACCTGAATGTCAATTGAAAGGTTCTTCGTAGCTTTGGTGTTGAACACTCATTCCACTTGTTATTATTCAATAGCGAGGCCTCGACTGCATCGGCACCTTCTTGTTCTTTAATATGGAAATCGGAATTTGTTCTATTTCTGAAACCAAGCCGGGAAGCCATATTGGAGTGCCTGCTTAACCAGAGAGTAGTTTATTTGTTAGTATGTTTTTTTCAAGCGCTTTGAACAATTCACAAATCATTAAAATGAACGTGGGGGTGCCAATATGATTGTGAGCCTCCTTTCTGTTTGTAGTACAGCACTGTAGTGGTTTTAATATTTTGGTAGAGGGGGACCAGGCTATGGTTTATGTTCCAAGATGTATGCTGTCTCAATTCAACACCAACACATGATTGTCAGTGTCATCTCCGTGGCAGGGAAAAAACAAAACAAAAACATGAATACCCAGACAGGACACTGCAGATCACCAAGATCTTTGTAGGGGAAAATGTCAAAACATATCCTCCAAATGGAGCACCTGATACAGCAAGATATGCTTTATGGATATTTAGAAACCATGTTTCAGGTAACCAGCATCAGCATGTACTGTATATAGTTGCTTCTGAAAAACTGCACTTGAGATTATTATTATTATTATTATTATTATTATTATTATTATTATTATTATTATTATTATTATTATTATTATTATTAGTAGTAGTAGTAGTATTATTAGTATTATTAGTATTATTATTATTATTATTATTATTATTATTACTACAGTATCATTATTATTATTGATTAGCACTATCAATTCTCTATCATAGCAAAAAAAAGTGTAACAAATATATAAAATAATCTAGAACAAATGTATGCAAACAATCAAGAATTTCTGTGCATATGTGGGGTTTTCAAGTGTGCTCAATATACGAGTATGCATTAATGTGTACAACACACATGCATACCTATATTATTAATGACTATGAGTTTGTGAGAGTTCAACTCCCTTATTATATAGTGCACCTTCCACCCCTTAAAAGCTAGATGAGTTTAAAGCAATGCTTTTCCCCTTTGTATTCACTTAGTTCACACAGCTTTACCCCAGCTGGCAACCCAGCATATTAGAAATAAAATGCAATTCTGCTATCTGACACTTCAATTTAGCTTCTTCAGCAGCAAAGATCATCAACTGCACAGCTTTCCCCCCCATGATGGAGGATCACCTAAATATCACTTAACTGATCTGAGCACTGTTGGTAACGAATACACTGTCTCCCCACTACATTACTGCTATGCTGCCTAGCACAGAAATCAATTTTTAATTGACTAGATTGTTTCAGGAATGTGGTGGCACATAAAGGCTGCTGATGGATTTTTCCTCATTTTTCCTGCCTGAAAGAAGTATTTAAATTCAGATTTTGAATGCAAAACTACAGCAATTGCATGTTAAAATAATGATGATAATAATAATAAAAAAATACCAGACCCTTTGTCTGAGGTCTTAAAGATGGAGAAACAGTAGATTCTCAGGCACTGGAATTGGTTGCAGATTGTTTTATAGCCCATCTGAATCAGATTGCAAGATAACCTGTGTTATTTATTAGCTCCAATGTTTGTGCAGGAGGTCAAAAGCGGTCCACACTTTCTAAAGGGGAACTGACTTTTTGTTGTTCTTGCATCTTTAAAGAATTTTGTTTGTGTATATAATTAGTTGTTTCGTTCAAGCTATTGCAGGCACAATACAGAACGTACAGTAATTATAACAAAAACATTAATTTATTCACCAAATCAGCATGTTCAGTTCCAAATCCCTCCTCTTATTCTTCGATGTAACCTTACTTAGAAAAAGTTGGTAAAGGCACTAGCCTTAACCTTGAATCCAGTTTAGATAGAAGCTTACTGTAGTTTTAATTTATCTGTTAACTTGTTTCATCAGGGACTATTTATTTGCCTCCTAACACGCACACACAACATTATGTTTTAAAATGTGGTTTACTTCGAGCTGTTTGGTAGCTGTTACAGTGGTATCTCATGCCAAGATTTAAAATGCAAAGGCGCTCTCTCTTGCAGTAGGGGTTGCATTGCTGCTGCCAGGGAAGCAACATACACAAATTGCAATTTGCCATTCTTAATAGAAACGTTTAACAATCTAATCTTCCCCTACTGTTAATAAGCCTGTGTCTAGCACTTGTAGGCATTTCTCTTAATGAGTTTGATTCCAGTAAGCTCTGGGGATTAGTATTCCAACCACCACCACTAATAACAACAACAATGCCTTAAAATACTGATAGAAATCTCAGCATCCTGATACTTTTGCCTTGACAACTAATACCCTAACGTTTCCCTTAGCCGAACAAAGTAGATTATTCCAGCTGCAAGGGAAATTAGTGACATGAAATCATTGCAGTTATTTGTTTGGTTTGCTCTATAAAAATGATGATTTGTGTTTGCTAGTTTATTATTTTGTTTCTTTTGGAGTTTTTTTTTTTTTCTCCCTTGACAGCAGGTGTGTTTGAGTTGTCAGTACGCTGAGATCCTGTCACCCGGCAGCGAAGTATAAGCAGGCCGCAGCTACATTATATATGTGAGACTTCAGTCCCTGTTTGCAGCGGAAGTGCTGGAATCAGCAAGTTTCCAGGGTCAGGCTTCGTGCTTTTTTTTTATTTCCCAGCCTCGACGCTCAGGTAGTAATCAATCTTAACTACAGCGATTCTTCTTCGGAGTTTTGCAGTGCAATTTGTTTTCTTTTTCAGTCTGATGTGGTTTATGGGCTTGGTTTTAACACATTAACCAAAACAAACACACACTGGTTCAGTATTGCAATTGCTGCATATTAGAGCTTGTTTTTTTTTTAAAAACATATCCCTGCTGTTGTTTGCATTATTATTATTATTATTATTATTATTATTATTATTATTATTATTATTATGTGCGCAAACATACACATTTGCATTTACTGTATACACAGAACAAAGGACCGTTTTAAAGTTCAATAATTCTATTGTAGGTTACTATAGCAATTATTTTATATTATAGATAAAATACTTTATGTAAAACAGATCCTGTTTATCAAGCTTGTGTGTATTGTTGGTGTTTTAGAGAAATAAACAGTAGACTGGCTTATCCGTCTCATCAAAGAGATTAAACGAAAGCCACAACCATGTTCCAGTTAAAGTTAATTTCCTGCTTGCCCATAATACTTGGACATTGAAGCATTTCAAGAGAGTGTGACTGGTGGTGAAATGGGGCATACTGTAGATTGTACATTAAATCAGAAATGATGAATGTTCAAGGGGGGAAATCATTTAAATCTACCTCTATACAGCTGATATATAAAATTGTTTGAAGTAGATAAATCATGCTCGCAAACTAGTAAATAGCTTTTCAATGAAATGAATGGATTATTTTTCTGGGGAAAGGTCAGCCTTGTTTCAAAATACAAATCATTCACTGCAAATCACATCTTAATGTATGACATGGGAATGTGAAACAGTCACTTTATCTTGCTCAGATTTTGAAAAGCTTCTTCTGTATGACATTTACAAGTGCAAATTATTCTATATATGTACATTCTCTATAATGTGTAGATATTCAATAATAATAATAATAATAATAATAGTAATAATAATAATAATAGCTACAGTTCTTATATTCGAAAAAATGCTGTCCCTCTCTATCGGTCACACACTTTTAGTTCTTAGTCAAGGATCCAGTATAATTTAAAAAAATCTATATTATAAAGAAAACATTCTGTTAATCAACAGCTTTTGTTTTTTTACCAGTAACAACCATGTCTAGAAAGCTACTGGTGAATGTTCTCATATTATTCTCCCCGGAAGCTGCAATAGATTGCTGGTAGAATTGAGCAGCGTTTGAACCGGTTTAAAGAGGCTGCTACCACTGAAATAGCTGCACAAAGAGAGTTGTGTATTCAGTATGATGGTGTATCTATAGTCTGGCTTTTCGGGACAGTCATTCATAAATAGCTCTTTGCTTGCAGCTAAGAATGTGCAGTAGGTTCCCCTTTAAGATATTTCTGGCAAATGTGGTAATTGTAGTATTCATTTAAAGATAGAAGGTGGGGTGTATTAGAGGTTGCTTCTATTATTTTCAGTACACTAAATAACAGTTTTTCACAGAAATGTGTAGTACTGAAATGTTCTATTTAGAGTATAAGAGGTCAGCTTTGTACAGTAGTTCTTAATGACATCTCTGATGTTAAAATGTTCAGTGTTGTCAAACATCAACATTTACTGTCAAAAGGTACTGGAGAAAGTGTCAGTGAGAAGTATTTATTGATGTACACTTGATGGATTGCGGCCCCATTAATTCATGTCGGTGGATTGGAGCTGGCAAGAGTGATACTGGGATGACTCAAGGGATGATTCTGGTGTTAAGGGACAATGACTAGGAGCACTAACTAATCCCTTGTCAGTCTTTTTATTTTCTTTTAAAGATGGAAAGATTAGAATAGATACAAGTGTAATACAACTATTGGAAGCTTTAGTTTCAGAACCTTCTTATAATAAAAAAAGAATGTAGCAGGACATTTTCATTGTGATTTACTGTATGTATTAAGTCTTGAGTAAGCGTAGCATTGTAAATAACGAAGAAAAAAAAAGCTACATGTGAGGAATAATGATAAAATACAGTGTATGATATCTGGTGGATGCCTTTTGCAGGGACCATGCAGTGTGTAACACAACAAGCTACTAGGATACTGTGTTTCAGGCAGGACCAAGGACAGCTGATCAACAAGACGAGATGTATTCTTAACTACTGAGAGGTTACATGGGGTAGAAGAGAAAATATTACTTGCCCACTAAAACTGTTGGAATGGTAATAATAAAACGATGAGTGATAAATGCACACTGGACAGGCTCAGCAAGTGGCACACTCACTGCAGGTTTCAATCCAATTGCCACTGTCGTGTCGGTACTAAGCCACTAACTAGAATGCCAAAAACAAGGAAGTTATAGAATTGAACATGCTGTTTTAGGTTTACTTGTTCAAGCTACTGATCTACATAAGAACATATGCAAATGTAGTCAAGCCCCTAACGAAGACCAAATGTGAAAAGTGCCTTTTCCCAGCTGCTGATTGGAACACGCTTTCCCCTTGCAAAATACTAATAATGAAATGCACTCTAATTACATTAAGCTCTATGCCATCACTTTAAGTAAATCAGTAATAATTAAGATGAATGTCCTCCTAATATATGCACTATGTAGTGTAAACAGAATTGCTAATATCTGGGTGGAACCCAAAGTTAATTTTTAAAATTAAGGGGAAACACACTGAGGAATCAGCACGTCAATTTGAGTTAGTCCATTCTTTAGGTTTATGACCTAATTTATACCTAGTTTGTTAAAATATCTATGAGATTAATGAGTGAGGACAAGATTACTTTAATCAGTTAATTTAAAAGTTATGCTTTAACACACAGTATGTGATGTGATAAATCATACCTGCTTTTAAAAAAACATGAAGCTTTAAACCAAGGAGATTTAATCTAATTTCAAATGTATAATTTAATCTTTAATTCTGGTTTGGGAGCGTGTAGGGGAGCATACTAACATGTTTAAGTCATATTTAGCTTAACAGACATGGGAACGTGCATATTAATGTAGTTTTACATGTGGTTATTACATTGTCTGTCTAAAACAATTGGCTGTGCTTATACGTCATTTCTCAATATCTTTTACTTGTTTTTCCACAGCAAGTGCCACACTTTTTAGAATATGTGAGCAAAAGCACCTGTATTAAAAGGCTTCCATTAATGCTATGTGACACATGATGCCTACAAGAAAAAAAAAAAAATGCACAAGAAAAAATCCCTTCTGGTCAAATTGTGTTTGGTCAGCAGCTCCAGCACTCTAAAGAGGTTACTGGATGCAGAGGTATCTGTGCTGTACAAGACCGCATCATACAAATGTACATGTTTCCAGTGGGATTTTGGTGGCACTGTGAAACCTAAGCGCGCGCACACACTCACTTGTAGAAATGTAAGCATTAAGGTCGATAACTGCGAGCGTATATTTGATCCTGCTAACCTCAGCATTTTTTTTCCCATTATTGAGGTCTGCTAAAGTAGCAGAGCATTTTACAAAACCTGCTGAGGTTAGCAAGCCTGCCTGTAAAGCATAAAAGCAAAAACGAGTTCAATATTCAAAACAACAAAATGGATTTTCCACAGGATCTTTAATTTAAAACAAGCTGCTTCTTCAGTAGATAATACAAAACCTGGATCATAAACTGTATTCGTTATTATAGCTTTGATATATTCCTCTTCATCAAAAAAGAATATAAAATACAGACATCTGTAAAACTAGTCATTTTCTTTCACTTTTCATTAATGATATCATCTTTATACAGCTATATTCATAAATAGAGCATTTAATGGATGGTATGGCTTAATGTATACTGTTAATGTATGTAATGTATACGGTTTTCCCTGATTCTTCTATGAACATTCAAATTGTACTTATGCAAACAATACAAAAACTCCAAGACCTTTTTAAAAAATGCTGTGAATTTAAGTGACAATATAAAGCCATCATTATGGGGTTTATAGCGCTATCACAAATGTAAGTTCAATCAAACTTAGTCAAATTGTTTTAGAAGTGGTATTATTATTATTTATTTCTTAGCAGACGCCCTTATCCAGGGCGACTTACAATTGTTACAAGATATCACGTTATTTTTACAAATACCCATTTATACAGTTGGGTTTTTACTGGAGCAATCTAGGTGAAGTACCTTGCTCAAGGGTACAGCAGCGTCCCCCTCCGGGGATAGAACCCACAATCCTCCGGTCAAGAGTCCGGAGCCCTAACCACTACTCCATACTGCTGTTTGCTTGTTGCATGACTCAAGCACATTTATCTAAAAAAAGCTTGCATTTATATCATAATTACTATTGAAAAATATGTTTTTAAAAGTTTGTTAACAAAGCAATGTGTTATTGCAAACAATTCACAAATACGACCTTTGCTGCAACGTGTATGCAACAAAACACTAATTTAATAACTGCATATTTTCCTATTCACGTAGACCTATTACACACAGCCTGTGCTTGGTCTCTCTTTTATAAAGGTGATTGATCTCCCATTATAGACTTTCCCTAACAGGTTCCCCTACTGTCACATGCTAGACTGATATGATAACCATACAACTGATCCTGCCTGAGCCAAGCCACCTACGCATATTGCTAATGCTGTATTGAATCTCATCTTGACCATGATCTTGTCAATGCCCTATTCTTTCTGAGTTCTTGTAAGTTCTCTTGGCTGGAATTCTCTTTCCTTTCCAGTCTGAAACCCAGAAATACCCCCACCCCACAACCCCACAACCCCACAACCCCACCACCCCACCCCTGCCTCCCTCAGCTGAGTTGTTTGAATAGCCTCCATGTCAACTATTGCATGACATCACTACATGGTTTAAAGATGTGCTTTTAAACTTTAAAATGTATTACCTTGTAACATAGTGAACATAGTTTGCCATACATTTTTCTTTAAAGAGGAGCTGTATCTGCATGTCAACAGGCTGTTAATTTACTGCACTTCATGGAAAAATTTTAAAACGAGGCCAAAAAAAACAACGAATGCTGTTGTTTTTTTTTACTACTGTATTTCTGCTTCAAACTGTAAAAAGGCATTAAACAAGGCGTGTAACTAAACAGGGATTACTGGTGCACATGTTTTTTAATTGCCCTAACTGTAATTTCACTTTCTTTATTAAGAGCATGTATTAACAGGAAAAGGCCATTAAGACAAACAGTCTTCACAAACACAATACACAGCAACAGTGATACAGCAGGGAGATAGGGTAGGTTTTATGGACTACATGCTCTTTAAATAGTGGAGATTAATATCATACCTCATATCTCTACCTATATTTTCCATTTTTGCTTTACCAGCTATTTAATCTAAGTTTAATCTAATTGTTTGTGGGAAGGATCTTGTCCCTGAAAGAAACTGTGCTCATTTTGAAAACAGAAAGAAAGCCAGTCTGCAAAATGATTAATGACATCTGGTGTCACAGAATTCCTAATTTGTGTGACTAATAGCAACACATAACAAATAACTAATTAAGAATTCAAAACATGCTTTTCTGCTTAACTACTGACTTAGTTGTCTTGTAATTTGTTTGGCCACAAATACACAGCTCCAACATGCTATTAAATTGCCTCATGTTACCCAATATTTAAATGCTTTCCTTCAAGCAATTTGTAGTAATCATGAAACCAGAGAAAGTGCAGCACAGCATTAATCAAGGTTAGATTAACAAATGCTAATTTTGATTCTCAACTATGACAAGGTGCAAGGCACACAAACAGCTGTTCTAAAACCTCCAACTCACAACAGCACAAGCAGTGCATTTAACATCGAGTGTGATTCTTAATTAATGTCAGTTTACATTTCAATTTTAGCAAAATACTGCAGCTTACCAATTTACACACAATGTTTATACAGTAAGAAATTAACTGCATTTACAGATGGTGTTATGTTCAATGGTTTACAGTGGTATTGTAATAAACACAATAAAGTACAAAAGCATTTAAACTCCGACTAAATTATGATTTTTCCCTCGCAGACTTATATGTAATGGTTCATTGGTTTATCCTCTGAAATACCATTTCCCAAAGCTAAACAAATTCTTAGCAGACGTAATAGGCTTTAAGGTCAACTTGATAATAGCAAACACTTCTATCTGCAGATGAAATGTAAGAAGAAAATGATGTATGCTTGACAATCAAAAATGAGGCATTTTAAATGCGGCTGATCATTAAATAAAAAGTGCATACTTGCATCCTGAACAGGAACAGATTTTGTTGATCTGCCTTCATGTCAGTCGCAATGTTATTGCCAGGTCTGATCTACCTATTGTAGCACATATCTTTTTAAGTTTGCAGAATGGAGACTGCACAAGGTAGGTGTCACGTTCTACTCACCTAAATGTGATTATTCTAAACAGATAAATACAACAGTACCCAAGACCAAAAGGTAGTAAAGGGTTGCTTGTCCCTGCAAAAAGAGTAATTTCCTATTCCAAGCAGGCAAGCAGACAATACCGCTGCTCTGTCATTCTCTGACAGTTATAGACTAGCTCAGCACCTTATTAAAGATTAAAGTTTGCTCAGACAGACTCGTTTTTGGCAGTGTCTTGTCTACAGCCTAGCATTTATTACCATGAGATTAATGACATCACATGCACCTTATGCAAATTCCTGATTAGTAGTGTATACGTCTACTGTTAGGTCAGACTACAGCCACAGTATCTACGGTGCTACAAAACCATACAGTGAGAAGAAACACTTGATTGTATCATATTACAGTTTTATATTAATACTTCACTTTTGCCCAACAGATTCTCCTTGGCAAAACTTTTTACAATTACAAAAGAAAAACATCTTTTCAACTTCACTTTATTGACTTGAAATGTATTTTATTGTCATTATTTTACTAAATACTAAAAAAGAAAACTGTTGATATACCTGTTTACAGAAATGTGTATTTTTCAATTGTGATCTCTATCTTTCCGATCTCTATCTTTCAGATATCATTAATGTAGACACATTCACTGTAGCAGTGGCCAATTAACAGCAAATGTTGATAATACGGGAAAATGCTGAAGCAAACAAACCCAGCCTATCCCCCTGATAAATCAGCAATGGCTGGAAACAAGGTAAATGGGACTAGGGTGCACAGCAAGCTGATCCACTGGCCTCTCTAGTCACACGTGTCAGTTGGTGGTCTTCAAATTTGGTGGTTGTGGCAGCAAAAGCCTTGCCATAGCACGGGTGTGTGTGTGTGGATTGGGATTGTTGGGTGGCAGGGAGGGAGTTAAAATCCTCCCTAGGAATGTGGCTGGAACTGTGAATTGAATTGAGCCATGGGTGTATAAATAAGGTGATCATGGGTGTAGCTTGGTTAGCATGTTAAATGTTGATGTTGGTGAGAACTGGAAGATTGTATGTGTTCCATGCAGTCTCGTCCTGTCTGTTGATGTACGTCCATGAGTGTTTTGTATCGGTCTTTTGTTTTGGCCCTTGTGTCGTTTTGTTCTGTTTAATGTTTAATGCTTTGTTTTAATTATTAAAAAAAATACGGGACACAGAATGAAAGTTTAAGCAGAAATGGTGATTTGCTTATTTACTATTGACCTTGTTTATTATTAGAATTATTAAAAGTGTGCACCAACCTGACCAGTGACGTTATCCTTACTACAGTGGTCCTCAAATTTAGTGGTTCAAATCCCTCCGTGAACTAGCAAGGGGGGTCTCAGAGGGATAGTCAAGCTTTGAGGGAAAGCTCTCACGGTGCCTGTATCCAACACCTACCTTTCATGAGAATTTAATTTACAAAAGGAAAAAAAAAGAACAAAACAATATACTGCTCCTTCACAGCCCAAAGTCCTGACAAGACAGCTGCCAGTCAATAAGCTGTGAAATTTACAGTGGCTTCAGCGGCTTTGATTAAAAGAGCAATCAGAGACAACTGCGTGCAGCCTGAAGGGCACGGTCAGGTACAGGGGTTGCAAGCTCTGGAATAAAAATGCTCTACTCCTACTTTTTATGATGTGGAAGCGCCATATGTGGGTAGCAGATTATTATCATGATCAACATTAAGCACAAAACTGCTAGAAAAAATAATCCCACCTTCATGTGACTGTTTAGTTTTGTTAGTTTTCCACAAATCAACCCCATCTCAAATCCCTTGTCCTCTTGTAACCACACATAGACATGAAACATGCCTTTTATCTGAATGGAATGTCAGATCACACACTCACATTTGCAGCTTATAAAATTCAAATACAATTTGGAAAGGACCCCAAGCTATAATTTGCAAATATCTAGGACTTGTGGTTTCAGATGCAAGCACTAGCTTAGTATGCAGTACACCGACCCTCACAAATCCCTTACTGTTGATGTGGAAATACCACAATAATTATTTAGGGTCAAAATACATTGATATTCATCGCAGGGATGTTGTGGTAACTATTTTTTTCTCTATTTCAACCTGAATAAAATGTCAAGGCTCTTTGAAGTTAGTCATGTTTAAAACAGAATAATGATAGACAACGTGCTATAATTAAGCCTAAATATAAGATCCCAATTTTCATACAGCATGTGTTTGTATTATGTTTCATAGCACCTATTAAACAAAATGCAAACTTTAACAAGAGGGTGGGGGGAGCTGAAAAAAGGTTACAACAGGTCCAAATGATAGCATCCTACAGCCAATAGTGATGACTAGAAGGGAATGTGTTATTTTATTCATCGAGTTAAATTCTATTTTTTAATTGTAATGCTTTTAAATAGGGTTAGTAAATGAATGTTTGTAAAACAGTTCATACACATTCTCATTGGTATGACCTGGATATATTTGTATGTTTAAAGAAATTAAATGTGAAAATATATCAAGCTTTTAATGCTGCATAAAGTCCAGTGGAATTCAACCTGCATTGGCTTTGAGAAAAAAAAAAAGTTGTCCCTTTTCAGAACTAAAGGAATTGTTTGGGGACCGTTATTTTAGGCTCCAGTGCAACCTCACAGGAATAAACCATTCTCACATGAAGCAATCACTGTGGTCTGAATCCAGTTGACTTCTAGACAAAAGTATTGAGATCATCAGCATATTAAAGCCCACACTAGAACCGTATGTTAATTATGTAAATGATTCATTTTAATCAGCTAAAACCATGTAAAGAGTTACTGGGAATGCAAATGAAGGGAGTTATTAAAAATCTCATTAATATTCATCTTGGTTCTATGCATGAATGTATCCATCCAAACAGATGAATTAATAGTTTGATGAAAGATGAAAGTGCTGGAGGGGAAGTCTGTGGGAAACCATCTGTCTTACTTTGTATCCCTCCTAGGCCTGAACTGTTCAGAGACAACTACAA
Source organism: Acipenser oxyrinchus oxyrinchus (assembly GCA_030684275.1). Classification (NCBI taxonomy): domain Eukaryota; kingdom Metazoa; phylum Chordata; class Actinopteri; order Acipenseriformes; family Acipenseridae; genus Acipenser; species Acipenser oxyrinchus. Next base: position 26,168,098 of record CM060262.1, read on the forward strand.
GTGGAAAAAAGCCCCACGGACAAGCAGAGACTGTTTCCAAGGCAGCACTGTAGTGTTGTTGACCAACAGTGAGCCCTGTTGCCCTCTTTGCTACGTCAACCTTTTCTCAAATGGATAGGGGAATGTTACACATGCCTGCTAATTAAATGAAGCCACTACATTGCCAGGGTGTCTCTGCCCAGTTTGGATCGGGTTCATAAGGCCAATCATAAGGTCAAGGGTGTTTCTGTCCTACTCTTGTTTTTGTTTATTTGACCTCTGAAAGACCTTTTCTAATGCTTTGTTTGACCGCATGGCCATAAAGTCTTTTACCAGTTTCTGTATACCATGTAAAGCATCAGTGTTAGGGATAAGTCAGTGTAGTCGAATACACGATTACACGAAAATAATCATTGTATGTAAAAAAAAAAAAAAAAAAAAATGTAATTATATTTAAAAATAATGTGATATCTAGGAGGCTGTGTGGTCCCGTGGTTAAAGAAAAGGGCTTGTAACCAGGAGGTCCCTGGTTCAAATCCCACCTCAGCCACTGACTCATTGTGTGACCCTGAGCAAGTCACTTAACCTCCTTGTGCTCCGTCTTTCGGGTGAGACGTAATTGTAAGTGACTCTGCAGCTGATGCATAGTTCACACACCCTAGTCTCTGTAAGTCGTCTTGGATAAAGGCGTCTGCTAAATAATCATAATAATCATGCAATGCTTATAACAACAAAATTCTACAGTAAATGTATTCGGTTTGAAATGGTTGCTTATTTTGTTGCCTTGTTTTCAGCTAATGTTAACAGATCCCCCGCTTGAGTTCCCCTGTAATGACTGCACACAGCCGCTGTTGCTAGGCAGTCGTGAAACAGCTTCCGGGAGCACGGTACCAGCTAACTTTAAATTTGTAAACAAATGGATGTAGCAAGCGCCAAAAAGGAAGCCTAACTTTAGCAACATTATATTAGAATGCTAATTTAGCTTTATGTTGAATATAAAGACATACTAAATGCTAAGCAGAACACTGCAATGACTGAGAAAACAGCATGGAAGTAGTTGTTTTTAACTCTGTGGACTGCAGTACAATGTAAAACATCTACAGTTGACTTTCTGTGAATGGATGGAGTAACATCAACATTTCTAATACATAGCATCCAAGTCCAGTCAAATCGTGAAGGATTTGTGTATTAAAAAATAATAATAATAATATGAGTAAATAAAACTACACACTACTTAAAAGTGGTGCGTGTTTTACAAATCAGAGGAGAAGATTTCAGGCAGGATAAACACACAAACACAGCTTACTGGAGTTGACATATATATATATATATATATATATATTATATATATATATATATATATATATATTAAATGATCACTATTTCATCAGTGTGTATAAGGTTAGAAGCAAAATATTATGAATTCTTGGATGCTTATATTCAAATTCAAATCGAGCATGTGCTTATTCTTTACAGAATCGTGACAAAAATAAATCTTGCATTAGCCTAATCTTCTCAAACAGGGAGGTAGGCTGCAATCAGTTCCTGTGTTTCCCCAGCATGCAACAAATACGAAAAATGCTCCATCTGCACCTCACAATTCAGCCTACAATGTTCCAGCCATTTTCTTCCACCCAGAGAATACAGACTGTCTGGGCCTATATTTCAGCTTTGCCAAGAGGTTTTAAATGCAGGGCTAGTAAACCCTGCATAAAGAGTATTTCCCTTTACTATTTAAAAAAATATCATGACTCTGCTTATAAGAACTCCCAGAGAAATTTAGATTATCACTGATGAGCTGATTTATGCGTACTGCATTATGATTTATTTAAAGTTATGATTTAAACACGCATTTGTTGTATGTGTTATACGACACAGATAAAAAGCGACCTGGGGTCAAAACGAATGAACAGAACATAGGGAACTTGCATTAAAGGGCTATAAACAGGGTCTACATTCCCCGATATCATGCACGTGAAGTGTGAGTCATGGCAGTGAATGTCATAGCTTGGATCTGAAAAAAAACAAAACTCTGCAGGCTGTTTTCAGAAGTGCAGATGTAAGATTTGGAAAAGCCCAAAACCTGTGCTTGATACAACAGGCACGGTTAGCCCTGGCATTAGCTCACTGTTTACATGACACCATCTTTGTTCTGAAGGTTGTTAAAAGATCTTCCATTTGATGAGCCCCATGGTTCACTGAGCCCTCTCATATTACACACTATCCTTCATGATCTAAACTTGATAGTCCTGCTTCTTAAAGCCCTTAGCTGCCAATGCTATTAGTACAGCTCAAAGCCAATTAGCTGAATAAATAAATAACCACAACACAAATTTCCCTGGTACTTTCCTTGCGGTAGTTCCAATTCCAATTACCAGGAAAACAAATGCTTTTATATCCTATAGTAGCATGGGACAATAGGACTAACAAAATGTAGTTTGAGTAATACAATATTAAAAATAAACTTACAGATCATATAACAATGTGGTTTTCTGTTTACCTAATATGGTGTTTAATTGAAGTTGCTTCTGCAGGATTTAAATCCAGCAGCCTTTGTGTCAAGTGTTGTTTTCTTTTGTGACTACTTGTAAATAAACTCCTCCCTGTGTTGAAGAAAGGCACCACCTCCCTTCATACGGCAAAGCTTGAGACATAATTGCCAAGGCAGATGTTGTTTAATGCTAATTTCGGTTGAGGATTCTGTAATAGTGTTATTTCAGCATTTCCAATGACCTTCTAAGGATAAGCAACTCTTCTTCCATATATTATATACTAACTATATATAGTGTGATTTAAACACATATAACACATTATAATGGTTATTCTTTAGCACTGTAGTGATATGTTACTGAGTTCTTCCATTTTCCTAATTCCACAGCAGTACTTCTTCCTCTGCCTCTATATAGATTCAGAGCAATCAGGCTCCTACAGGGTTAATGTAAGACGTCCCAAATTTAAAAAAGGCCCTACATCAATTTCATCTGCCTTAGTGATGTGCCTATAGTGGCATTTGGTAATGACGGGAACATTCCAACAAATCGATAGTTATTTAATTCCCAACAAGCTCCTGAGTCCATTAAACCTGATTACATTCACCCATTTCAGCTGGGTGCAGTTATTTTTCCTATACAGGCACTTAATCTATAAAAGGAACTTATGAGAACTTTCAAAAGCAATTTCAGCATCAATCAACATAGCATGCAAGGTGCGATTTGGCTGTAATTATTTATCAGACAGCGACACAGAGCGCTGGCTGTACCCCTGTGTCCGACCTTCACCCACAAAATAATAACAAAAAGAAATATAATTCAGCAGGTATACCGGCTTGCTTGGTGCATATGTTTTTACTCACCCCACTATAAATATATCTATCTATATTTTAAAAAGACACCTGGGAACATAATGTATAAAGCTTTCAATTGCAATAATGGATAGCCTTGAGTGTACCGATAGTCTTCTGCTTCATACATATGTATCTTGTATAATGTCGGCATTTAAATTAAGAGTAAACTTAATAATATTACAATATTGGGCCTGTCTGTTGTCCAGCCATTGTAACAACAAGCTGCTTTTATCCGGCACACATTTGGAGAACACTGCAACTGCTCCCAAAGCAAACCTGTTATTTGGCTGTATTTTCATGAATAGATTTATTATTTTAGATTTTTTTAGGTTCAGTTATTTAGTTCAGTTTGGCTGAGTGACTCTCTAGTAGTGCAATCAAAGCATGTCTCTTGCATTCTTAAAAAAAAGCATACCTATGAATACATCCCATGTACGATAATAATACGCCTAAGAAGTAAGGTATTATTCCATTTTCAGAACACACCTGCTGCAGATAATGCAAGGATTGTGTACTACATGTGAATACTTCTACATTAAGGCAAACAAGCACCGCATTATCAGTTTTTTGAAGACCCAATTTCTGTAGGTGGAAACCCTGTGATAGTTGCGCAGTTCCCATAAACACAATGGCTAAGGGATTTACTGATTGTGCCATGCGAACTGAGGTTAGCAATCGTGTTCCGTTCCCCAGAATAAAGCAAACAAAACATTGTAATGCAGAACAAATACCTTGCATTCAAAGACGGCTGCATTCAGTATTAAATTACAAATGCTGCACTATTCCCATATTCAAATTGTAATACCTCATTAGCTATGTTAAAATTTGCAAACATTATTAAAGCAAACAACAAGTCAGGCTCTTTTATATTCACTATGTCCACATTTAATTGAACACAATTCTATGGTTGCTATAGGAAACACAGTTATACACGTACAGGGGATATGTGCTAAAACGTACAACTACAAATTAAATAATGAACTTATATAAATATATATATATACATATACATGCACAAACATACATGGTAGACAGACAGACTGTCAGATTGCCTCCACCTGTGATTGCGATGTCTTGATGTTTATTTTCAGAACTTTGTGCAAATTTCCATACTCCAGCCCTTTACTCTAAGCAATGCCATGATAAGTTACTTTGCCTCCTGCCTTGCTGAGGGAGTGCTGAGTCCCTTGAAAGGCTGGGATGGATAGCAAATCCCCTGCCCTGTGGTCAACCTCGAGAAGCGAAAGCATGAATGTTAAGCAGGGGCAGGATCAATAGAGGCGAATATAGCTCAACTACACCATTTGTTCAGCCATGAGAGATGTCAATACACAGATTAGGGTGATCCATCTTTTTGATTTCCTACTGTCTGCTTCCTGACTACATGAGGGCTTTTGCCTGTATTAAAAGTGTTTGCTTTCTCAACCATAAAAATTCCAATTATTACTCTAAGTGCACCGTCATATGTTGCTTGTTGGAAGCGGCCTTCCATTACCTGAACAACTCCAGCGACGTGTGGCGCTGTCGGTAAAATCATCGAAACTCTGTAGGGATTAAGAAGGACTCCTTGAGGTGACAGCATACCTTCGGATTCTGTTTTTTTTCCCCTCTTTTCAACCTCACACTCAACTCATGAATTTAATAATAAAAAATATAGAAGAATCAATGTATTTTAATCACTGGAGTAGTAATGGAATAAGTTATTGTGGGACTAGCAGGCACACCAGCAGGCGGGTCGGGGATTGCACATGCCATACTGTTAAAAATTCCTCCAAAATTCCCAGATAGAGACAACAGCAGCTGCACAGCTAACTGTACCAAATAGGAAAGCGCTATTTCTGTACTGGCTTGTCATGTGATGACTCAAATACTCTTTCTTCATTATGTTTTGTATTGTGTACAAAAGCACGGCGGGCTGCTCCACACTCTCTCAACAGAGAAGAAAAGATGTTTTAATTGCAAACAGTTGGCCCCGGCATCAGTATATTAAAAACAAATACAGCACAGGAAAAAAAATTGAAATATGAGAAAATAATGGTTTGGTTATCTCTGCTAATATCTCCTGGGTCTTTTCCAGGTAATAATGCAGATCATTCAGTTATTACATTGATGCACCCCATTTTAATACCTAAATCTAATTAAGACAACAGTTATGCAGCAATATATACTATTGTGACTACTACGACTACTAAAATGAACAACAATAATATCGTTATGGTTAGTGCAGTATATCTGTATACAGTATAAATCTTCTACAGGGGATTTTGATATCTAAGCGATTATTATTATTATTATTATTATTATTATTATTATTATTATTATTATTATTACAAATAATAATAATAATAATCCTGTCTAAGACAAGTCACTGTGTAGACAACTTTCTAAATAAGTTACATATTTGACTATATTTAAATGAGGACGTTAAAATAAAAAGAGATGCACAAAAAAAATGTGCATTGGGATTATTTTTCTTCTAAATTTATTTTGTTTAGCGCATTTATATTTAATTGCATCAACTTCGAGGTCGCGAGTTTAAATCGACTGCATGGAAGCATGTACTGAAGGTAGCACCTATATATATATATATATATATATATATATATATATATATATATATATATATATATATATATATATATATATATATATATATATTTGTATCCAGCAGAGAAGCAGGCTTTTGGCCCTTACTGCCTTACTTCTCCAGACAACTAACTCTAAGAGAGATTTTCAATTATTAAGCAGTGCAGGCCGAGCCACCTTTAAAGGTTGGCAGCAATTCATTCTTGTGTAGGGCAGTCCCGTTCCGTCCCGAGATCCCCATAGCTGCTGCCTGCCTATGCAGGAACAAAATAATAAGTGTCTAACTTTGCCGCAGCACCCAACCGCCGCCTCCTTGAAAAGAGGCCAGTCATGCCATTAAAGACATCACGTCACAGGGACCATTTTTTCCAGCCCCTTCTAAATGCCAAAGGTACCTCCTTAATAGATGTTACTATTAAAGCAACACCTACCAGATTTTATCCAATATATATCTATAAATATAGATATATACAGTATATACACTCAGCTTTTATGTACAGTAGTCTCCGGATATATGAACAACCCCAAAGAGAACACTTCACCTAAAGGGAACACCCTTGTGGTGAAACAGATTTTTCCCAGTGTAAACTTCGCTTAAAATAACATATTCTTGGCACTGATAGTAATTCGTTCACAACAGATACAGTACTGTTTTGAAACCTGATAACTCATCATCATCAAACTGAAATTCAGGTGTGTGACATATGCATCAGCTGCAGAGTCACTTACAACAACATCTCACCCGAAAGATGGAGCACAAGGAGGTTAAGTGACTTGCTCAGGGTCACACAATGATTCCGTAGCTGAGCTGGGATTTGAACTGGGAACCTCCTGTTCTTTAACCACTGGACCACACAGCCTCCTTATTCAGTTCACTTCATATGTTGATGCACGTGCGTCATGACAAGTAATACATATTTATTTATTGATTCATAGTATCTGGTGGCTAACTTCGTCTTAGAGAATACTTCGGCTATAAGAACACTTTGCTTGCTTCCCAAGGGGTGTTCTCTTAGCCGGAGACTCCTGTATTAGTCACCGAGATGAGTGATAGTTCTGGCAAGCTAAGTTTACTCTTAAATATATATCATATCAGACAACAAGTCGTTCTTCAGATGGATGAAGGACTTTTGTATCAATTATTCACATTTTTATGTACCAACATCACCTTTTTCTTTTTGATTTTGCTCCTTTTGGTACACAGAAGTTTTCCTTTTTCATATTTAAAATATATAAAAAATATATATAGAGCTGGAAGAGTCATAGAGGTAAAGTCACCCGGTGAGCCATTGGCTGAGCTGCAGAATGGAATCCAAAATCCAATATCTAAGGGCCTGAGTCCTCTGTGCTAACCACACGATTTTTATGCAACTTGATACTTTGTCAAATAACTTTTGATTAAATAGCAGGGCACCGTGTAGCATGCATGATCAACTGTACGCCTTAACAATATATCATGCTGACTGTGCTATTACAGTATATGGCTGCTGATGAATACAAACCGTATGACTTGGAAGAACTTACATTGTTAATGAAAGTGATAGCTTTTTGGATACCAGCCATCACATGAAACTGCAGTAAAACTTGTATAAACAGTTGTCTGAACTAAGCAACCGCCTGCTGTTACCAGCATGTAACTCAGCTGAACACATTTTTTTTGACAGAGGCTTCTTTTAATAAGGAAACACTTGTCTGAAGGAGACACATATGTTCAGTCATTTTGATAATCGGTTAATTGAAGTTGCACTGTATACTGTATATGAGAGTTTTGTTAGTACCTGTAATTTTTGGACTACTACTTTGTAGATTATTCAGGTGATGTGAAAAGGGCCCTTCAATGCATAGAAAATGTAATGCATCACTCTTAAGATGTTTCTTAACGATATTTATTTTAAAATAGTGTATTGTACAACTGTTTACCATTTATGGTCCCACAAGTGGTTGAGATCAAATGATGGAGATTTACTTTACTGTTACACATTTTGTGATACCGTACTTTAAATCTCATAGCACTGCAACATGAAAACAATCTCCGATACCGTACTTTAAATCTCATAGCACTGCAACATGAAAACAATCTCCATCGCTTTTACCTTTTATAATGCATATCAGTTTTCTGAAAGAAAATATCAGAAGACATTAAATCTTGATCGGATTAGGACCAGAGGTTCTTTCTTTGTACTTTACAGGAATGTGTTTTAGAATATTAAAATCAGCCCATCAAAACATGAACCTGACTAAATCCTTTAATTCTATACCCAAGCTTCTGGTATTTTAGCCTATGCTCAGGCTTGTGTTGGTGCGTCTGTTTCCAAAACAAAGCCTAATAGTGTACTAAAATTCATTCTAATCACTAAAGTAAATTAATACGATTCCATATTCACATGAGCCTGCCCTCACAATCAATAGCAAGCATGTTCTTTTTCTTTTTCTTCTAATTGAGATTCCTTTAAAAAAAATGAATCCATCACCTGGAGATATCCTATATGCTGATCTGCATGTCAAAAGGTTTTTTCTTCTTCTTTGTAGAAGAGCAAGTTCTTTCTCAAACTAACGAGAGAAAAGTTCTACATTGGTCATTTCAATAGGACTGCTTCCATTACAGAGTTATAAATGAGGCCAGAGAGATCTGTGAAATTTCAGAGAAACCAGTTTCAAAGGGCCATGCAGTGCTTCTTACCACTGCATATAATTCTCATTATTTAAACCTTGCTGTTTTGCATAGGGGGCAAGTCATTACGGTAAAGTGAAACCATTCTTGCTGTGAAACAGAGCACTTGATGTAATTGCCTTGCCGGTGAAATAGTCATTGTATGCACAGTTTGCACTTTTGGACTTTTTACTCGATACAAATTGAATGAAGAAATATAGAAATTACCACTTTGGCGCCTTTTCTTGTCTGGCATTAGACACATATATTGTTTCCCTATAACACAGTTTGCTTTCCATTTAAAAGGAAAAGACTAGCCTGTTAAATGTGATCTTGTTGTTCGAGATGTTAACCCTTTGTATACTGCAATGTTTAGTTGGTGTATGCAAACAAATATGGTATGCATCAACCTTATGCAAAGAGCTATCAATACAGTATATATATATATATATATATATATATATATATATATATATATATATATATATATATATATATATATATAGTGTAACACAGCAGGGAGGGGGTTATGTGCGGAATGCACATTTGTTTAGTTTAATTGTTTTTCTTTATCGTTTAATTGAGTTAGTTAATTGTTTTATTATTAATTATCCCCTGCACCTGGTAGCTATTGTTAAATTAAAACCAGGTGCAGGGTATTAAAGGAGGGCAGTCATTTTGCTAAGGGGCTGCTGAGTAGAAGGAGGCAGGAGAGGTGCTCTGTTTCCGAGTAGCCAAAGTGAATAAAAAGTAAGTGCTGTATTAAACCTGTGTTTTGTGTGAGGACGGGAAAACAGCTTAGCTGTCCCGTGTTAGACAGGGTGTTCCTGAAAGTTGAGTTAGTGCTCCAAAAGAGCTAGGTGTTTATTTTGTGTTTGTTTTGTTTTGTGTTCATTAAAAAAATAGCGCACCAGCGCTGTAAAAATCCATTCCAGTGTGTTGGGTTGTGTTTTTAAAGGGGCAACGAACCCGAGTGGGTGAGTTCTTTTACATTATATATATATATATATATATATATATATATATATATATATATATATATATATATATATATATATATATATATATATATATAGAGGATAAGTTTATTGAGTACTTTAGCTATTCCACAATTACAGCCAAATAACCCACAAGCCTCTGAAGGGTGCAAGTGGGTTGTTTAGAGTCATTCTCATGTGTGAAATAAACACAGCACTGCTGCATGACCTCCCATTGAGTGTTCTGTTTAAATAAGTACAATGTATGGAAGAAAGCATATTTAACTATAAATTAAACACTTAGATCAAACTCTGAATCTGCGTAGCAACCAAGTTTAATTCAGAACAGTGCGATTTGCCCACAGTCTTTGAATATCAATGAACGCAATCTTGATTAAAATAAGATATTCACTGTGTAGTTGAATACAAAAAAAGTTATTGAACACTAGAACTCTCATGACTTATAGCAGAAAGGTATAGTGAATTTACCTTATTATTCTGTATATTATTTACAGTGTGTCACTTGCTACCTTTTCCATTTTATAAAAAAAAATGATAACCTAACAAAACAATACAAAGAACATGAATGGATAAGTAATAAAACAAACAAGCAAAGGAATATCATAAACCTCACAGACTATCTCAGCCAATCAGAGTTTGGAAACTCTCACTGTGACGATGGCATATTGTCAAGCGTTCCAGTACAATAAACAAATAAATAAAAATAAAAAATAACATTAATATAATCTGCAATGCTTTGTCTTTACTGCTGCGTTTGTACTGGTTTCTAAATGACTAAATAAAAACAAAAACAACTGTTATGGGGGCCTATCAGTCAAGGTCAAAGATGCAACATGTAAAGGGGTTAGCAAGCAAAATTCTTCCTAGCTGGCCACTGCAAACAAGTTTATCTGAAAATCCCCTCTGGTAGGCACGTTGGCTAGTTATGCTGGTACATTGCGAGGTCGTGAAATTAAATTCCAGATAGCCTTTGCATATCAGCCTCACTTGGGGGACTGAGTGGGTTTGGGACTCATCACAGATTCTTTGATGCCAACTGCAGCTGACTGTCCACCAGAGGAAGCAGAGTGTGGCACAGGTTATGGGGAAGCTCATGCTGTACGTAGGCTTGCTGTATTGTATAGCAATGAATGACCTTCTAGAAAACATGTACTGGGGCGGCTGCATTAAATATATACATTTAGAGAACCAAAAAATAACTCGACTTAAACAATGTTTGATATGCTTACATCCTTAATCGTAATTAGCCCCTTGCAAGCAAGCTTTTGTGTTTGAAAACAATATATAAAAGGCTGCTTGTCTAACATCCTCGATTTTGTATGACTGAGCGGCTGGAAATGGGAAGGTTCTTCTGCAGTTTCAAGATATTTCGCCCTCCCTGACAGTCTATCCAAGCCCCTTTGTTGTGAAGTAGCCAACCAAGTGAAGAGTTGTCATCTGAATACACACAGCTGTTAAGGTCTTCCTGACTACCCACTGAACCATAATCAATGTATTTGATGTGGCACTGCAAATTAATACAATCTAATTATTTATAGCAACAGATTGGCACATCATATTTATAAGCCAGGTTCTGGCAGTTGATATTTGCATACACATATAGTAACTGAATTTAATGTTATTGAATATTGTTCTCGATGACCACAGCAGTGTAAATGCTGCAATATCACCCAAAGGGTGAACCCTTGTGACAGAAAGACAATGATTATTGGTGGTAAATCTCCCTCCCAACCTGTGAGGGCGCTAAGTAATGGGAACAGAGTACTCTAGACTACTTGGCCTGACACTTCGTTCCGAGCGTTAAAAGGAAGTTGGTCATGTATAAAAGAGACGGAGCTTCGGTACACTAACTCATTGACCCGGAAGGGAAATGATGTGGCAGCCGCGGAGTGGAGGAGCGGCTGCAATCATTTACCAAGGGGTCATGAGTGACGGTATAAATAGGGGTCGAAGTGATGTTATCTGTTCCTTCGCTTTGGTTATTGAAGGACCTGTGCTTGTTGGGGATGGTGCCAAAAAATAATTTAATCAGTTGTTTAGCAAAGGTTTTGGAAGCTATGTTTCTTAAAGGAATAGCTTTGGGGTACCTAATGGTATAGTCAAGTATGACCAAGATGTATTCATGATCGCAGGCTGACTTGGTGAGAGGGCAAGATGCACAACAATCTAAAACCTCTTGGCGTATTCCTAATCAATAACATCGTTGCATGATTCTTTGCAAGGCTTTTTCTCCCCCCAAATGTGCTCCAAATAAAATTACTGTGTGCTAATTTTAAAACCATCAATCTATGAGGTTTGGGGACCAACACTTGTTCAACTGAGTTTCCATTGATTTCCACTACTCAGTAAATTAACTAATTTTTGATAATAAAATGTTCCAATGGGTTTACTACTACACCCTCCACTGGGGTTCCATTAATCATCGACACTCTTTCCCTTATTTCCCATATTTACTAGAGATGTGTCATTCTCCTGGTCTCTGGCAAACTGTCCCCCAAACTCTTAAAAAATCTCAAACAATTGTTGGTCCTCCGTGTCTGGGGTAACCACTATTTCCCCTGTTTCATTAAGAATTTCTTGGGAATTACACTGTATCGTAATCCCTTTTTGTTTACTTTTGTTCGTTTCTCCCAACAAAACACATTTTACTGGAGGCCCTCTTTTTTAAACGCCTCTGAGACCTAAACTCTTTACATCCTTTTTTTAAATAGGCCACTCTGTAAAGGTGAAATGTTTTTTCAGACACACTGAAGTCTCTAACTCCACATTTGCTTTAGCTTCAATTCTCTCTGACCCCACTGTTCAACCAAGCACCAATGGCTTTATATGTATCGACTAAGGCAAAGCAGAATTACCTTCCGGTTTTCCCCAGGACTAGCCAATTGCTGGGGTCTCCTTGTCTGATCTATTTGCGCATGGGTGCTGGCAAGGACCTGATGAAGTGATCGAAGAGTTGCTGGGCTCTGACGGCAGAAGTCACCCTGGCTTGGGCGAGGATCTCTTTCTTTAGGCTAGTATAGTCTGCCGCCATTGAAAGTCACCACTCAGGAAAGAAGCCAGAAGTCCAGCCCACCTGTCTTGGGGCCACTTCTCCCTAGCTCATCTTCATCTTATGTAGAAGACAGCTGGGCTTGATGACTTGACGTTCCTGGGAAGGTGAACTGAAAGCCAGGTAAGCATCCAGATGTTCCTGTGATATCTTTATTTCTCGTAATTGTAAGAGGACTTGCTGTGTAACTTCCCTTTGTAGTGCTGACTCATCTGTGTTGTGCAGGTTCTTTTTGTTGGGCAGTTGAAGTTCTTGGAAGGCTGGGTCTTTGTAGTTAAGGACTTCAAAAACATCCCACCGCCGACACCATATGTGATTTATGACCCTAGCGGAGTAAATTATTTTTAATCCAAAGCTGCAATATCCTTTTAACCAGGGGCATGTTTATTTACACAGAGAACAAAATGGTGCAACAACACAAACCATAACAAGAAAATAAAAGTGTATCCCTGCCACAGGGCGCTTACTGACTCTGGAACGCCATGACTATAAAACTGTGGTGGCACAATAGTGGAAATATTTACAAATGTTTTTGGTGCCACCCCCTGGCAGCTTATGAGGGGTTCACCCTTTGGGTGGATGTATCTGATGTGGATACCTGAAGTATTACTCTGTAGTTGGTTGACCGACCTCCTCTGGTCAGCCAATGAACTTCATAACCCCAGGTAAATATGTCACCCTCTGATCATGACTTCAGAAACAAAGCCAGGTTGTGATTTTCCTATTTATTTATTTATTTATTTGTAATCTTTCCAAGTCAGTCTCCAAACTCCTTTGTTTTCTTCAGTTCACGAGATACAGCTGATTTTACTGCTTCTTGGAGCTCACACAGAGTCTCCTTGTTAAAAAAACCCATAACAGATCCGACACACATCAACATATAACACAATAGCCAGAACTCAGGTTACGCACAGTATTAAAGCTTGAGATCTACTTACTGACTTTTAGATTCACTGCACACATCCGGACTGACAATGAATCCTTAGTGTTTGTTCCACACTACTGCTGCCCTCATGGTCCAGAGACCCCTCCTTAAATATGGCAGCATCCAATTACTACCGGGTCACAGGTCAGCCATCACGTTTCTGAAGCACCTGACAATTTGTAATAGCAGATTCCATGCCAGAACAGCAGGTTTAACACAAAATAAAATGGCAGTTTATTTCAATAAACCTAATTATTTATTATTTTTCCAGAATACCGTCATAAAAACCAGAATACACAAACTGTTTATAAATAATTAAACCACCCACCCGTTTACACCGTTTTGTGCAAACTATGGGGGGACATGTACCAAGAGCGACCAACGCAGAGCTAAATTGGTGTAAGCTGCCACATTTAAATGCGTAAATGGGCTGCAACGGTGTTCTGAAAACCTCAAAATGTGCTACCGTTAGCACAGATTAACAGACTAATCTGAAAAATAGTGGCTTCCCTCCAAATGGGCTACCTCAATTGAAAAATAGGTTGGTCATTTGGAGAGGCAATGACCCGTGTTGACTAAGTGTCTTGACTTATATTATTATATTATTATATTATTATTATACGATGGATAAAACCAAATATACATAATGAAAAGGATATAATGAACCAAGTTTATTACAGACGGCTACAAACAATTGTACATAATGAAATAGCCGGTATCGAGCTATAATTTCATCCTCAGGTAGATCAAAAAGGTTAATGCTGACCCTAAATACTCACCCTTCTTCTCAGTCCTCTCCCTCTGTTCCTGGGTTGTTCAGGAAGGTTAGGAGTCTGCACTCTCCGTTGTAAGAAATGCCCCTGAAAATTCATGCTATCACGAATTTCACGGAAATCGTGTATTTGACTGCCTACCGTGAAAAATATGCATTTTATTTTCCTTACAGTATTTTACATTACTGTACTCTTTACCTCCTCTGTTGGTTTCATAATTTTCGTGAATTTATTTTAAAAATACAGTGAATTTTCCAGGCTCCTACATGACTGCTGGCATAATGCTCTTTCCTATCAGCTGCTTTCTGACTTTTTCTTTGCATCCAAATAAGACGAATTTGAAATTGGTCTTATTTGTAGACCCTTTTTGGGCCGGCACTGCTACTCTGCCATAAATCTAATTTTAAAATCACACACTTCATTTGCAAATGAGCCCCACCTACAATTTACCCATGCATATAATTAAGGCTTGACACACCTTAAAATGCAAGGCTAATAAGCGGCGGAGTGCATTGCATAGTGGAGCGCATTTTGGTGGTGCTAACACAGCCTTACCTTGCCAAAAGTGTCATGATACTAATGGGGCGTAAACTCGGCACTATGGCCTTAATGCCGTCGCAAATGCTTGTTACATGTCCCCCTTTGTGTTTTATTTATTGTTTACCTAATCATTCTGCTTAATTTCATAAGAATTCCCCACTAATTCTTATATATATATAAATTATACAGCGATGTTACCCTTTTCATCACAGTATTTATATATGTAAAGAAAAACAGGCTGGATAACAATTATTTTAAATAATGGAGTGGTTCACTGTTAAACTAGTGCTCTTAATTGGGGGGAAAACACTATTTCTGAAACATACAGTTTAGGCTACCCCCATCATCTGGAAATGGTTGTTATTAGCTGTAGCAATTTATGTTTCATTGTATGCTTTCTTTGTCTGCATTTGCTGTAATTTAGCCTTACCACAGAAATAGAAACTTGCTGAATTCTGACAATAAGTGTAAGCCTCCTGCAGAGGAATAAAAATATGGCCTCAGGCATGCTACAAGGTAGCACTATAGATGCCTTTGCTGGTTTCTTTTGAGAGTAAATGATCGTTGATTAATGGGTGTTAAATAGTTGCTGTTTGTGCTGCTGCCCAGCCATGTGAAATAACATCGATGAAGGTGGACCCACACATTTGGAAACAGGCAACTGACAGTGTTACACAGCCACCTGGCTTGAACTCGCAGAGCTGACATACTGCTGATCCTTTGTGTTTGACAGCAGGAGTGTTAAATGATGAGCGGGTGTCTGGTACAGAGGTGGTAAACTGCTGCTTTAGATCTCCAACAGCCAACTCTCCCCGTTAGCCTGAACTGGTATCCTGTTTTATTCATTCCCTCTACCTCATTCCTCGCTTTGATTCAAGCTATATTATATGTAATTAAGTTTGAAGCCTCAGGGCTTTTCTCCATTGGGATAATGTAAAAGAACGAGACAAAAAAAAAAACAACACCTTTGCATTGCTGAACTTTAGATGTAAATATGCTGTTCAGTTCTACAGCTCTTGTTTTCTTGCATACAAAGATTACACTGCTTTGCAGAATGGCACTTGCTTTGCAATCACACACATCAAGATACATTTTATTGCATATAACAATAGGGACCTAAGAGTAAGAGCTGATGACGAGAAACCAAGAGATCTTTAGAATGAAAGTTAAATAGTTGTTCACCCATATCCTGTAAGATCTTCATAATACTTTTAGCAATACTACAGGAAATAACTATACTTGCGGGTTCCGAAAAATATATTGTTACACGTCTCCACGTGTTGCTACAACTGTTTAAATAACATACCTGTCTTTTTTCTTTTCATTGTTAACATTCTGACAACTTTTTACACGTATAACTTCAAAGTCTGCTTCAAAGCTCTTTTGAAAATGGCCGCTCTAGTGCACTGATAGTGTAAGGATTATTGCCCATATTGTCAAGCAGGTAACATAGCAATAACGATCCATGATGTGGTATGGAACAGAAAAGCCAGAGCAAGTGTTATGTTTGTTTTTTTGTTTTTTTACACCTCTCCTGCAGTGATTTAGAGGACAGATCTCAAACCCTAGTGCTCTGGAGCAGACATTTTGAAAATAACTTTGAAACAAACTTCAAAGAGCTTTGAAACAAAAAGTTGTCAGGATGTTAACAATGAAAAGAAAAATGACAGGTAAGTTGTAGCAACACTTGGGGACGTATAACACTATATTTTTTGGAACCCCGCTTACTCTTTAAGATGTCTTTTGTATAACAGTATAAACGCACTAAAAACTATTGTCTAACCTTTACTACACTAGTAGAAAATAAGGTTGCTTCCTTTTGGAATGCTTTGCATATGTGGCAAGCTAAATTACCATTTAGAGATATCTTAAAATGCAATTTAAGATATCTTAAAATATGTAAAGATATATGTAAAACATTTTGAGATATCTGAAATTGAATTACAGATATCTGCATTGTGCAGTTTTTTAAGATATCTAAAATACATTTTAAGATATTTGTAAATCAATTAGAGATATCTAAAAATGAAATAGATATCTCAAATTGATCTACAGATATCTTTAAATGTGTATATATCTGTAAATCATGTGGATTTTGCTAGCATGGTACGCCAAAATGTCATTTAGAGACATCTTAAATGCAATTCAAGATATATTTAAATAAAGTATACAGCTTTTAAAGATATCTCTAAATCATTTTAAGATATCTCAAAATAACTTCCTGTTCATTTAAAGATATCTCTAAATAGACAGGAAGTCTGTTCAAAACATAGAGCATTTTCACAGGAAGTTATTTAGAGATATCTGTAAATGACTTCCTGTTAATTTAAAGATATCTCTAAAGTATTTAAAGATATCTTGAACTTACTTCCTGTCTATTTAAATTTATCTGTAAATCATTTTAAGATATCTCTAAATGACTTCCTGTCCATTTAAAGATATATCTAAATCATTTAAAGATATCTCTAAATGACAGTTTGGCATACCATGCTCGCAAAATCCACATGATTTAAAGATATCTGCATATTATTTAAAGATATCTGTAAATCAACTTGAGAGATCTTTATTTCATTTTTAGATATCTCTAATTGATTTACAGATATCTGTAAATGAACTAGAGACATCTTATGTATCCATCTATTTTAAGATATCTGGAAAACATTCCAAGATATCTCTATGATTATTTTGTATATCTTAAAATGATTTAGATATATATTTAAATATTTTTAAATATATCTTCAAATATTTTGAGATATTTGGACATGATTTAGAGATATCTTCAAATATTTAGATATCTCCTAAATTAATTTGAGCTCTAAATGATAATTTGGCTTGGCATTTTGTGTACCTCATTTATATTAACATTTCTTAAAGCAGCATTGTCTGCAGAGACACAGCTCTGTAAGAGGCTTCTTAATTACCTGCAGGCAATATAACCGGTCTTCAGGTCCTCATTAAGACTTACATTTCCAAAAATGAGAATCATTTTAAGAACAGCTGGGGCCCAACTGAGGGGCAATTGGAAACAGAATACCTAATGTTTCATATTCAGAGGAAGAAAACAAATACATACAATGATTGATTAAAATGCCTTCATCATGGATTTCGTGGTGACTTGAGAATTACCTTTTAAAAAGTGGTTTCAAAAAGGAAATGGCATTTTATGGAACTTCTTACCAATCAAAGCAGGTACATATTATTATGTTTAATATTTATTGAGCTCTTTTCTGTTCTGTAATTTATAATATATGCCTGGTTATGGTTGTAGTGTTGTCTGCTAATAGTAAGTGTTTATTATCTAATGACTAATTCATGAAGCATAATTAAATAAAACACATACTGTAAGGCATACCCTGTATATTTGTTTCATGGTCTGGACTTTGTCGGATGCAGCATCATATCTACATATGTGGTTATTCTATACTCTTCCTTTCTCTGCTGTATAGGGCTTAATGATGTGTTTGAATTTATGTAAACAGGAAAAACAATGCAGCAGCTGTTGGGCCTGTACCTTGTAGACACAGCGAAGTACAATACCACACTCACGCACCCAAACAACCCAGGGCACGCACACAAAAGATTACAGCGCCCAATACAAACCCTCTGAGCTTCTTCCCCAGCCCATCCTATGTCACCAGTAACTGTAAACCTGGCTGGTTATATTATATTTACATTCTGTTTACATGGATTAATTCAATGCAGCATATGAGTAAGCTATCCTAAACACCCAACACCTTTTGTTCACCCCCAGACATATAGTACTGTATTATAAAATGACTCACATTTCCTAGAGAACGTTAGATTGCTGAACTGAGCTTGGGGCCATCAGATAGAGAGAGGCAAGTACCCCTGAATGTTACTCTAATGCATTTGAAGCATGCCTGGTGAAGATGTTTAGCCTTCCATCTCTGACTTCAGGTCTTTCAAATAATTCATTTTCACACAGGATGTGTCATATTTAACCTCTGCAATGCTGTCATCACTGAGGACATCAAACAGATAGATACCTGTAATCGTTTTTAAATTAGCAGCATGGATTTCTTTAAATACTACAGTCCAACCGGATATAGACAACCTAACAATGTCCTCAATACATTGAGAACACATTGACTAGAATTATAACTGGCTGCATGCAAGGCAATTCATGCCACACAGGATACAATGCTGGTCCTTTTCTTTAAAAGATAACGGCTCATGCACAGGATTGCAAGCGACTAAAAACCAGACCTTTATTTACTCTTGAAGCACACTCCACCCTCATTAGAAGAGGGTGACTAGGATCCATGAGAAAGTGTGTCTTCTAATGAGGTGCTTGTGATAATGACCCTGTTCCGCAGCAGGCCCTAATGGAGATGGGAAGGACTTAAAAGCCTTTAGATGCACAAAAGATTTCCTTGGAAAAGTAACTGGACCATTTTCTTTAACTCTAGGTTTACAAGAAAGCAGGCTTAGACAATACGTAAGAACAGAGTCACCAAAGATAGGGGTACTGTCAATATCAAGTGCTGTTATAAAACACATTTGGCAATACTTTATTTAAAGACCAATTCACTCATCCAAATAAACTGTGCAACAATACTGTTTACATTATTTCAAAACACTTTATTTGAACCTGCTTAGTAAATGCTTAAAAAAAAGAGCTGTTGCTATATGTATTAGAAAAAATTGCCTCTGGTTATTATAGTAAATTCTGTGACTCATTATAGCCACCAAGACTAGGTTAATATTACCACAATCCATTTTAGATTTCTTATATTTATTCAGTGTAATAATTATGTCTCTAGAAACCCAACACGCTAAATGTATTAAAGTTGGTAATTTTTGTCTGCCACAAGGGTGAAATCTACAATTTAACCCCACAATGCACTAGTTTGAGGCCATCACTAACCCAGGGGTTCAGATTGCGTTGCAGAAGTTGTGTACCTCATTGTAGCAGATGCTTTTATTTATTTTGTATTAACCCTCATCCCCTTGGAAGCCAATGTTGACAACTATAGACTTGAATTCAAGGACGATGTACAGGGTGAATCTAAATTTACCACAAATATTTTGGACAAACACTCAACAGATCTTTAGGCTTTCTGCTATGATAGGACAAAAAAAAAACTGAACAGGTTTTTCAGCACTGTGCATTACCAAATAACAAACCGCTGTAGACAAATACAACTTACAAACTTACTTCTGTTTTATTTAATTTGCTGTCTGCTACTGATTTCATATCCATTTGCTTTCCGACTTCTCTAGCAGCATAAAGTAACACAATAAAAAAAAAATCCTTCAGGAGAATTGGACGATCTAGACCAGGGATTCTGGTTTTCATTGCAACTCATTCTCAATTACTTAACTAAACCCTTACTTGAACTAATACTTTGCTTAATTAGACCTTTTTTATTTTGCTTAGCTCCTAAAAAGTTGCAGAGTTCAAGTTGCTTATAAAATGCTATTGCTAACTTGAAATCTGCAACTGTTTAAGAGCTGAAAACAAGTAAAAAGCTCTAATTGAGCAAATGACTAGTTCAATTAAGGGGGTTAGTTAAGTAATTGAGAGCTCAGTTGGAATGAAAACCAGAAGTCACATGGGGTCCCCAGGCCCAAGATTGGAAATTCCTTCTCTAGACATTTAGAAAACCTATTGCATGGTGCATATGTCAATGCTTTGGGATTGGCAGTACTAAAGTAGTCAAACTCTAGGAATCATGTACTGTATACGAACTGAGATATATTGCAAGCAGAATAATTCCAAAAGATCTGCACCAGGCCACACTGATCTAGGCCCAAGATGGCCTCTCAAACTGAAATTCTAAGTTCGTATTGCGAGGCCCCAACAATCATGTAATGGCTGCAGCAAGCAGCTTTTCTACTTGAACAATTTTTAATTTTCATCGTTTGAAATGCCCATGATTTCAGGGGAAATGATCTAGGACTGGATATGTTTCAGTGTGCTTCAAGACCTTGGAGCAGTGCATGAAATGAACAATCAGAGGCTGACTTAATGGGAATCTAATAGCAGACAGTAGGGGAATAACTACAAAGAAATGCAGCTGGTACATGTCTTATTAGATCATCATGCTTCTTGAAGATGAGGTAGTAAACAGCATGTATGCATACGTGGGGAAAAATAGCGTCCCCCCAAAACAAAATACAAATAAATAAAAACATAAATATTACAAACAAAAGACAGCAATTTGCATTACAAACACAAAACAAATAACTGCGTTCCCCATGTTCTAAATTGACATGGATTTTCAAACGAATTCCACAAAGAAATGGAATGATTTCCAACTGTGCTGTTCTCTTTTGAAAAGAGAAACACAAGGCTGATCTGTTGTTGGTTTTTTTTTGGTGTTTTTTTTTTATATTGTAACTGAAAACTCCTGTGAATATACGGAGTTACTGTGTGGGCAACTAGTCCAGTCTCAATCTCCAAACCCATCTATAGGGATAGCATGGATTAGAGAATGACGTGTCATAGACACTTTTGATCCAGTAAAAACAGTTACATTTCTGAACTCACACACCGTTGTAAATGCACCATCCCTGTTTAATTATTTACATTTTATTTTCAAGAAAAATATACAGTTAAAAAAAAGACATTTTGTCAAAACGTTTGTCAAAATTCACTGTATTCCTTAGACTTGGGTGATTAAGGTTAACTTAAAAAGTTAAATGGTCTGATAAGCCAGGAACGTCCTACTGTTCCACTGTCACATCCTTCATGAGACCTAATTATTCTTAAACTCTGCTAAGCTCATTCAGACAGTGTTGTCGCTTTAAGCTGCCCTGAATGTATATAAACTTCTTTTTTATTCTTGTGCATGGCTACATATCTCTAACACCAACAAGTAAATATTTGCTTAGGACACTTTATTTAACCACTTTGCTTGTATCATAAAATAAGACGGCGTGTAATATAATCTGCATCTCTTTATGCTAATAAAATCGTAGTTTGACAATGTCCATAAAGTATACAAAATAAACAAAGAAAAAAAAAAAACAGAAAACAAATGGGAGTCGCAATGCTACTGTGTGACCAATCAACCTTAAAACAGCTACAATAGTTTTCAACCCGTAATCCTTTTTTTAATCATGGAAATCTGAAGAACACACCGCAGAAACTAGGTTGAGGCTAATTGCTAGGATACCTTTTCCTAAAAACCTTACAAAATAGGGTGGTAGAACAATCTTTTTTGATTTATGAAGACAGCATGCACTGCATTAGGCAAAACTGCTCAGAGAGCTGGGGCTGTTTCTGAAATTTCTTTATTAACAGAACCTGAATCTACCAGTGCACGAAAGCAGTGGTGCAGATATGTATAAATCATTAATACTGTGCTGTGCAAAGGCTGAATTTGCTGCGTTTGCTTGAAAAGCCTACCCCGCACTACAGGGATTTGAGGCCTGGAATTGGCTGCTGTGAAATGTACTCCATCATTCACCATGCTTGACGCTTCCGATAGCTTTGTTCTCTCTCCTCACTCTTCTTTTTCGGTGCTGCCTGCTCTCTCCCTGTGAAAATCCTTAAAGAACTTTATTACCCCCATCTTCAGTATCCAAATAATGTGAATTTGCTTATAGATTAAATCCATAGCAAGATATTCCTTTCCGATTTCCAGTGCATGCATAACATATATCATTGCGCCTTCAGGCTTTCTTATGTTTGGTTATTTTATTTTTTTTCCTCCTATCATGACATAACTGCATTTAAGATTTTTATTTTTATTTAAATTCTCATAGTGTTGATTAATTTAATAATGCACTTTTGACATAATTCAGTTATTATGGATAGAGGCACATACACTTCTATTATTTTAGTTTTTTCTTAGGCTAAAGAAAAATTCCAATAAAGCAAAAAACAATGTGCTAAAAAAATGCTAATAAATACATTTAAAAATGTAGAATACAGTCGGTGCAACCTAATCGGGATACTGATCACCGGGATTGCTGCTTAAATGGGATACAACGTAATTACGCTGTGACTTGCGTAAATTGTGTAAACCAAGTTGAGCTCTTGAAGGAGGAGGAGTCTCCCGTGGTTTCTCAGGCTGCTCTTGCAAAGAAAGTAGTCATGTCAACATCACAGGTGCGATTAATTTTGTTTAGGAATAAAAAAAACATTGACTCATATTTTAAATGATGTATTTAACATTTAATCATAATGTGATGTGATTGAATTATTTTTCTTTTCATTAAAAGTCTAAAAAGCGTGCCTCTCATTTAATCGGGAGAGCCGCTTATTCAAGATTCTTTTCCTTCTCCTGAGGCGCAGACTGTATATACAAAGCAAAACGCATGCACAGCATAGCAAACTTCCACTATCCAGCATGTCAATTTGTTTCCTAAAAATTAATTACAAATACTAGAATGCAGAACTAGCAACATCTAGGGTCTGTCTAACACAAATAATTTGACATCTGCTGCACACCACACAGACGATAATGAATCCAAGCCCATGTTGCCACCAACAGGACGGCAACCATACTTACCGCCAGGTAGGCCCAATGCAATGTCTAAGAGGTGATATTCAAATTAAGAACTCCACTTCTAGCTTTCTTTTTTCACAGATTCTTAAAATTTTGCGAAGGCTGTTACAGGAATCTCCAGTTAAGAGGAAAGAACCATGGCAGTAGAGGTTCGGGCAGCCTTTCTGTAAGATTAGAAGAATGAGCCCACAAATACATGCTGAAGTCACTGCATTACACGATAATGACATTCTCCAACCGAAGTAAAGCCCCCACAGTGCTTTGCTGTCAGCTTTGAAAGTATCTAACTATGTTTTCTGACATGAAAGAGGCAACCTTTTTCTCTCCCCCTGCCACAGAGCATTAATTGAGCTATGCAGCCATGTTACAACCTAGCAGCACAAATTGCAGATCAGGGCAAATCGAAGCTTAGGTAAACCACAACCGACAGTTACACCACCCACAATGGTTTTATTTCTTTTTTTTTTCTTGAAGGAGAGTCATTTATCTTACCTGTATAACATATAGGGGTCTTTTTAAGTGCTCTAAACAGAGACCTGATAGAAATGATCTCAAGAGACCAAACGTGCACTGTTGGATATTTGATTTTCATGACCTTTATTTATTATCTAAAAAGCTGCATTTAAATCTGCCTCCATTAAGATCAATTAAATAGACCCCAAAGATCATATATAGAACTCTAAATATCAACATACTCTACACATTCAAACTTACCTGAGCAACTATTGGCTGCATATGTGTAAAAAAACAAACAAACAAAAAAAATACTTTCAAATGTTCCATTTCCAAATCTAATATTGCATAGTTCTTTCAAATGCACTGCATGCCCTTTCTAACCAGTTTAGCTATTTTCCCCTTAATAAATGAAATGATAAGCAAACAGGGAATAGGAGAGAATGTACACTGTTTCAAAGACTTTATACAGGGGCTGCGTGGTACAGGTAATAACGATCCTTCGGCACGCCATAATCCAATCCTAATCTGCTGCTATGTGCGATGAGTGCATCAGCCTCAGCACTGTCCCTGGTACTCAGCTGTTACATGACATTTAACAAAACAACCACACCACCCAGTGCAGCTTCCAGGCAGCCTTTCTCCAGAGTGGGAGGGCGTGTGGAGACTGGATTACCATCCCACTGCAAAACCGATCAGGCTTTTATGGAAGGGTTGGGAATCATTACTAGGACATTTTGGCCACCCACACTTTACTGTCCTGCTCTGTAGATAAACAGACTGAATTCTCTCTTCTCATATCAGTGGAATTGGACGATAATGGCCCCCCCCCCCCCAAAAATAAATAAAAAAATAAAAAAACAACAACATATCAACAGTATCCAAACTGCTCCGGCAAGGAAACAGCCTTTCTTATTTGATGGTTGACTCCACTGGGTTCATCATTTGCTTCCTTGCATGTTGTCTGTCATTCAGAAGTCACCACTGTGCCCCCCCACCCCTCTCCTTTACTAAGGTACATACAGCAATTTCATACAGTATTTGGGATCAGCAGGGTCCTAACCTAGATGTGACCAGAAAAATGCTTCAGCTTTCTTCCTTTTTTTTTTACCTTTCCTTGTTCTCTGTGCCTAATTCTGATTCCGCGTGTGTTCTGCCACAACAAAAGAATAGGAATCAAACACTGAGAGCTCTCCCCACAGCTGGAGACTGCTACAGCAAGCAGGACCAAAGAGACAGGACTACCACAACCCGAACACAGTGTGGCCATTACATATGCTATTTTCCCCTAATTACATTCACTAGACTGCTGCCTTGACGGGAGGAGGGGAAGAGCTATGTAAAATAAGTCAATAGCTCTGGGTTGCGTTCAGTCAGCAGCAAATGAGTGATGTTCGGATAGAATTGACAGAGTTCCTCAGGAGAGCCCAAATTAAACACTTGAATCTAAAACTGATGGCAAGACAATCTATTTAGAACCTTGAGAAATGATGGTTAATCTTTCGGGAAAGAAAAAAAAGAAACCTGAAGGGTGCTTTAGTAAGCCACTGGGTCATTGGCTCCTCCAGTTACAGTTTTAATTACAATTTCAGAGAAAACGGGGGAGAAATAAAATATTCCTAGTGTCTTTTCTTAATAAAATATTCATTCAGCTAATTTAAATTATATTTATAAGCAATTTGCCAAATGATTTACCTAATTATACTGTACAATTGAGAAGCTGTGCATGTGCTGGTGGGCCATATATTATTATAGATCAGGAAAACAAATGTATACAGACAGAATGATCATTTCAAATTACATTACGTTACTTGATCCTTTTAAAAGGCACCCTAGACTGGCTGTTTGGGTATCCAAATTGATGGTGTTTCTCCAAGCATTCAGTCTACACGTGTGTGTGTGCGTGTGCGTTTGCTGCATTTAGAAACAGGGGTTGGACAATACCATTGTAAAGCCATGCAAAACAATACAGTATGTAGTACACATGTTTGTGATATGCCCTTTTTGTTATGCAAATGGAATCCCTGACACCTATGCTGTATTATATAAAATGTATGACTTTGAAAGAGGGGGACTCTATTGGCAGGTGCTTCCATATATAAGAGTGATGCTTCACAAAGAAAGACTTTTGTAGCAGATTTACACCTCAAAAGGAATTGGTCAATGGTGATGTATTCCTCCAGTACTAAACACTCATCACAAGAAACCAGGCCCATATTGACAGTGTAAAGGCAGGTGTTTCAATTGTTCGTCTGACCCCTGTGCTGTATGTCCACCGGTGAATACTGTACCAATAACTTTAACAGTTAGGTTCACTAGTGATACTGTTTCACCAAAATCAAATATACTATCATTGATTCCATTAGTGGGTACTGAAGCCTGAATGCGCCTCTTCTTTAAGTAAACACTTCATAATGTTCTAACCTCTTAATACAAATATGGAACTTATAGCGTAATAACACTCAACTGCTGTGGAGAATGGATGCTGAATACATCTTCAGCAAAATTCTCTCTCCGCCGATATGTAATCATTTATGAACACATTTCTTACTTGTTTTATACTATATGAAGTTAAAAACATAACAAATCATATAATGGCTCGTCTGTTAAACCATGACCAGTGTTTGTATAAGAATCCAGTCACAACCATAATACTTTTACAAATGTATGTTCAGGGATCTATACGAAAGAAGAATATTTTAATGTGGAAATTAGGTTCTAATTGGAAACCAGCAAGAGCGTGCAATGGTTTTTAGTGGGATTGCTTTCGATCTGAGGGTGTCCACTATGAAGAATAGCTTCATTTGAGAACCATTACCCTGCATACAAAATGCTTCAGTGCATAAAAGAAAACTCTATGTATCATCATTAACAGAAGAAACTAATAGTCCTTCTCCACTCACAAACACATGTGCTCACAGACTCACAGGCTCTGCAGATAACGCACTATTTTGGAAAGCCTCCCTCTCCCTTCCCCTCAATAAAGCAATGGGGTCATTGGTTTATATTAGAAAAACCAAGACTGCTTTATAGAACTGCAAGGGATGGCTGTTGGTTCTTAAAATTGCTTTAGATAAATATATAGAAGAAAAGGTTGTACATTTTATTTAAAAAATATGTAATAAATAAACGCGTTAACACAGTCATCAGAATGTTCTTTACAGTAATAAATGAACAAACGCTAATATTATTAATACTAATAATACTACTACGACTACTACTACGACTACTACGATTACTACTACTACTACTACTACTACTACTAATAATAATAATAATAATAATAATAATAAACACA
This sequence comes from Acipenser oxyrinchus oxyrinchus, assembly GCA_030684275.1. Taxonomy (NCBI): domain Eukaryota; kingdom Metazoa; phylum Chordata; class Actinopteri; order Acipenseriformes; family Acipenseridae; genus Acipenser; species Acipenser oxyrinchus. Next base: position 26,195,172 of record CM060262.1, read on the forward strand.
TGAGGAACTCTGTGCTTTTTACCAAGAATTCTTAGCTTCCTAGGTCACTTGTTAAATTTGTTGGTAAATGCCCAGAGGCTTATCAATAAACTCCACTTGCAAGCTGCATTCACATAGATAGCAGTTAAGTTGGAAATCACTTTTCAATATCGTTATTATTCAAGCACACACATGCTTTCTTGTTAGTACTAGAGTTAGTTTGCAGTGTTGGTTAATACAATGTTTAATGTTCAAAAAACATTGTTAGGCGGTGCTTTTAACATAGGCAATTAGTATCTAATGAGGTTGAAATTCATTGTAAGAAGAGATGAAAAAATACTGGCTATTCTAAGGTTATTTGTCAAGATATATAAGGTTACAATTCATTATGTGGATGTGCAATTAATAACAGAGATTGAATGACAATTATGTTTCAAAAACTTTGAGTAAACAGGTAAAAGCCATAAAGTTGAATATGTATTAATTAAAAAAAAGGCTGGTAATCAGCTTTATCTCAAATTGCATGTTCTGGTTAAACTGTATTAATAAACACTGAATAAATACTTTACACACAACAAAATAAATGAATCTATAATAGCATCAGGATATGAGCGGAACGATTATGAAAAATCATTGCAATTCTTCAGCTTCTACTTCAAATTCCACTTTACATAAATGTTTTTTCTTCTAAAATAAAGTTAATTAAAATATAAAGATTCAGTTCCACAATACATGCAATCCAAATAACAAGGGACAGGCAATCACTGATGAGTTCACTGATGAGTTGAACGTCGCACATGGTGCAAAATGAAGTTCCCAGCTTTTAAAATCATGTTATACAGAAATGCATGATATCTTTTCGACGCTTTTGAGAACAAAAAGGAAAGAAAAAAAATGTACCATCAAGAGAAGTCTGGTCAAAAAGGCAGCTAGTTAGAGCTGTACTCCTGATCAGAACCGTGCAAATCCACACTCTCATTCACCCGGAGGAGAGGGCTATATTTTTTGCCCGTCAAGCTTGGTTAGAATCCCCTTTTCTAACCTTATGGATGCCACATTAATTATCTGAAGGTTAGAGATACAGCAAACCATTTATATAAAACAGGTCTGAGTGTACATGCTAGTTCATGTAGCGTGAATGTGTAGATAAATAGATGTATAGGCACAGAGATGGATGGATTCATAGATATATAGATGTGCATGCTCAAGCACACACACACACACACACACACACACACACACACACACACACACACAAATACATAGGCAGGAGAACAGAACCAACAGCATTGCTTCTAAAACATTTTATGTATCATTATAATCATAATTCAAACAGCACCAATCATTTTTTTCAAACATAGTATATGGCCGCAATATATACTGCACACTTGGTATGTATTTATCTGTACTCATGTATCTCAAAATGTGTAAATAATCTGTCTAATATAATAAATACGGTTGCAATAATACCTTTGTTTTGGGCTATTTTCAGGAAGTTTATTTGCAATGCAAAAAGGCTTAAATCACATTAGTGCGGGTATGTTAGCAGTTACTTCACAAACAGCACATAGACATGTTAGCAATGACATGCATAATGATGTGTTGCCCATCAGCACAGAGAAATAATTTCCATTAGCACTTAACGCAGTCTGTGAAGTATTTTGACAATGCTTTCAGGCTTACAGAAAATGTCTTTGTAATGTTTAAAACCATTTTGAGTCAGTGTAATACAATATTCTTTTTATATACGACAGTCGGGCACACTATGTTTTAAATTGCAAACTTAATTTAAAAAGTTCAATTTTAATTTGGTTTCAAATGGACTACTTAACGTAAAAACGAAGCAGACTTAGATAAAACGTTATTAAAACGAATCTTGGTATTCGATTTTCTTTACCATACAATGCTAAAAAAACACATTTCTTAAAATGCGAAACCACACTACTTAGTGAAAAGAGTTTCCTACAAGTGTCTCATGCAGTAAGAGAATGACAAACGCTTTGGCAGAGACTGCTTTATTTTAGATTAAATGAACTTGTAAAGAAAGGCAGGACATGACACACAGGAGAAAGAATGAAATCAAGTACGACCGGCTACTATGAATAATTGAATCACATGAATCACAGAACTGTTGGCACTACAGTGGGACAATATCACTAGGTTTCAGGTAAAATTGTAGTGGCAGTAAATTAGAACAAAGGAGCCTAAATATAAACTGAATTATGCTCTGAAGCATCTGGGGCACAACAGTATTGTGCCAAAAAAGTGATCTTGGAAAACAAAATAAAAAGCAATGTTAAGTATCTGAATATGAGAATGGATGCTCTTTGCTAACAGTGATAGTGATATCTGCAAAACTTGGGAGCAATGGTACACCCTATACGATGTTACAGTATACGCTCACATGATAAGAAACTATAACAGGGTTTTGTTACTATTATTATTATTATTATTATTATTATTATTATTATTTAGTTTTTAAATTTAAACAGAATGGCTTAACATAATTTGTCATGTTGGTTTTTTTTTTGGAATGCTTATTAAAACATTAGTTGGCGACTTAATTCTTCATGCAGATAGGACAGTTCACCTTTTTTTTTTTTGGTCCACAGGGACCTAGGTTACCTTTCATTCAGTCACTTTCATGTTGCGCTCCTATGTTTAAATGACTATCTTATCAGGTTTTTAATTGCTGCTACGCACACAGAATGCGTGAAATGACAAAAAGTGATCATGTGCGTGCAATCAGATTATTTATTTACACATTTATGTATACTCTGAGTGTACATGAATGTACATGTAGTGAACAACTTAAAATAACAAAATACCAAGCAAGCAAGATAATCATGTACAAATGAGATGGTATGTTAACTGTTTTATCTATCTATCTATCTATCTATCTATCTATCTATCTATCTATCTATCTATCTATCTATATATATATATAGATATATATCCTAAATAAAAAACAGTATTTAAAATACAATAAAAAAAACTGTTCGCTGTAAGTACACAAAAATATTGTGCTTACTAGAAAATATTCAATTAAATTACATGTAACTCAGTTTAAGTTGGATAAGGTAAAGGTTCGAGGTCCCATCAAAGGGTAATGGTTGTTCAGTGCTATAGAAAAGAAGCAAATTAGGTCACTACCAGGGGAGAAAGATAGAAAAGTCACATATGCGTCACCATAAAGTTAACATTTGGTTTGCTGTAGACACCAAGTCGTTTAAACACAAATAAAAGGCTCATTATGGGATCAGATGAAGGAGAGACATCAGTGGTCTAACAAAAAGAAAATTGTGTGAAAATGCTATTGCTGGTTTGGAAACTGTTACAGAAAAAAAAGCAATTAACAGTGAAAGTCTACTATGCCAAATATATGTTTTCATTTCATGTTCATCCCTATCATATTCAATTATTAAAAAAAAAACCATATACATTCAGTTACACACACATATATATATATATATATATATATATATATATATATATATATATATATATATATATATATATATATATATATATATAAATCTGAATTAAAACACAGAAATACAGCTATTGTATATATGTGAATTCCACCAGTTCAACATATAACTGTCATACATATAGAACAATTAGTGGTTCACAACACTATAATCTATCTCTCTTTTTTATTTCACACATTCATGTAATTTTTACATACTGGAATGCCTTGTTAAATATATTTAAAACAGATACTCCAAACCAGTGGAATTACAATATGTAAAAGGCACTGTACTAACATTTTTTTTTCCAATTACTGTGTAGTTCATTTTGAAAGAGACAGCAAAACCACAAGCAAAATGAAAACAGATATGTAGCTTAATGGACATTACACCAAGCCTCCAAGGTATAACAACTAAGTACCGTTTTAAACAGATTTTCAAACAATTCAATAGAAATCAAAGATGAGAGCCGTGCAGCCACAGTTAATAATTTAGTAAGTTTGGCTGCTACTCAGCTGCATATTTAATAAATGTGTCACTTTTTTTAAAACTGGTACATTCCCAACACAAAAGGCTGCACCTTGCATTGGCTAAAGGTTGTACGACGTACAGCTATAGGCTACCTCTACAAAGAATTAAAACTAGGGAACACCACATCACTGATTCATAACAACACCAACACCAACAACAAGAAACAAAAAAGACAAAACAAAAGAAAAGCTAAACCTAGTTAAATGCAATATTCAAATCTCAAACCCTTTGTTCTTTTGCAGCTGGAAACAGAGATGCACTCACCTGCTGTAAGTACATGAAAGTCAAGGCACAGGAAAGCTGAGGACACATGCCCACGTTAGGCAGTGCGACGCACGTTGCACCCGAAAGGGGATGCTGCATTGTGTTGCTCTGAAGTCTTCGTAGAAGTGAAGTGGCTTGCATGCACGCACGCTGGTCCTGTCTTGTCAGCTGAGTTTCACTGGTTGTTGGAGTTGCTCGTCGGGCTGGCAGCGGCTTCGAAGCTGTGAGTGTGTGTGTGGATTTTGCAAAGCTCACTTCAGCAGCTCAGACAAAGCCCCCCAGTAGGTTCAAGAGACTGCAAATGGAACATTGAGAGGACAGAGCCTGCAGCCTATCGATGGATGAGTGGAACTTCCCTGACAGCACAAGCTCAGGCAGTACACAGAACAGTTAGCTTGCTGACTAGTGGAGAGAGACTGCCTCCCTTTAGTGGGGCTTCAGTAAGGCTGGTGCTGATGCTGCACGGCTTCTCATTTGTCAAATGGGTCCTAGGGTCTTTTTTCATTCACCGAAATTCAGATTTCCGAAATCCCGGGGGAGGGGAGGGGAGGGAAGGAGGAGGGAAGGAGAAGAAAGCTGAATCACAAACAGCTGTTGAGATTTTTTGGCAACTAATGTCATTGCCTGGCTTAAATTAAATGGCCTTTTGATATAATCACTTAGATTACTCTTTTCTTTTTTTTTTTTACCTGCATCTGACATGGGAAAAGGGGCAGTGAGGCTTCAATCTCTAGAACAAATACATGGAAAGAATGACAACTTAACCTTGCAAATATACAGCCACAAATACACATTAAGATTGTCCAGACATTTTAGTGGAAATGTTAAAAAGAGCAAAACAAAAAATCACAAAGATATTTATAAATCTCCCTCTCTAATATATATATATATATATATATATATATATATATATATATATATATATATATATATATATATATATATATAAAGAACCAGAACACATGATTATTCCTATAGATATATATTTTTTTGGTTTGGTTTTTGTTTAATTCACTTAAATATCCGTACATGATTATAACGGCTGCGTTCCCTCACAGAAATGAACCAATAAAGAATGGAACACAATCCTCTTGGCAAGTGCCTTGGTTATAAGACCAGCGCACACAACACCAAGCATATTATTATTGAAGGAAATGCATATTTTTTTTTATTCCTTACAAAAAAGATCTATATAGAAAAAACATCAGTTAAAAATAAACATACCATTTAAAAGTGCTCATCTCTTTGATTCTCCAAGTAGGACCGGAGCATTATATAAAGAGCCTTTATTTTTATACTGGAAGGTCAGAAACCTAAATAAGTAATTGATTTATAAAAGGTATGTACTGTGAATCTCACTGAGTGAAACTGCATTCTTTAACACAGAATCACGTAGTGGAGCCCGGTCTTTAATCTGATTTGCCCAGCAACTACACAAAGGCAAATTAAAGGAGATCAAACACATTATTTAACCAGCAGGAGAGTTAATATTTCATTCAGGTGCAAGGAAGGTGTAACAGGCAAAGGCAAAATGTTTTCTGTCTTCTGTTTTGTGATATGGGGTTCTTCTTTAAAAAAGAAAAAGAAAAAATATTCTTTCATCTTACAGTACTGTTTTTTTGTATTTCTTCAACCCAAAGTGATTTTCAAACAAATAGCTACGAAATATGGTGTATGAAACCTTCTTACATGAAACAATGTTTTTCTTGTGTCTCGCACAAGAGGGGGACATAAAGAAAAATGGTATTCATGCTGAACGCTACAGAACATTCTTCTCAGCTCCCCTTTTCGCTAATTTTTCTTTTCTTTCCTTGCCTTAAGAAACATCTTCCTACAATAGCCAGGCATGCTTTTTTCTCTCTCGTTTTCTTTGTATGTGTTGCTTTTGAGGCAGCCTAAACAATACATGCAACTTTTGCCATCAGTGCAGCGATTGTTCTGAAACATGCAGCCAATTTCAACACTATAAGGATGTTTGCAATGTAACAATGTAACAAAAACAGCATTCTAGTAGAATTCGTGATTTATAATGTCTTGCGCTATTACACGCTAGCTTTAAAGATACCATTTTTATACAACTACTGCTGCAAGTAAGTATCACAGAGGGGGGGAGGGGGGTAAAGTAGAATGCATAGAATGCTAAATTAAGTACAAAGACTTTTCAAAATCAACATGGACTTTCCTGACTGTGCCTGCTGACTTTATTGTCAAAATTGACACACTTCTTCCCAAGCAGAATTATTCTTATTGTTATAACGTTGACACAGGTATGGATATGTACATCATGGCTCTATAGGGAGCGCGTTGCTATGGCTGCAATAGTAAATCTGTGTGACGCTATGCCAATGAAAGTCAAAGCAGAGATTAAGGGCGGTGATTAAGCTTTTTTTTCTTCCCCCCAATAAAACTTTATTTACAGGACAGGCATCAGCTTTCAAAAGGAAAACATTGGCAAATCGCACCGAAGAATTATATTTTTATACAAAATATTTTAAAAACACGTTTTGAAACGATGCCGAATTTCAATTGGAATGAATACGTCTGTGTGTGTATTTAAATAAATAAATAAAAATTAGGGAGGTAATCTTTACATAGTTCTAATGCAATATATTTTTTTGTGACAGGGTTAATTTCACTATTTTCACTGCCAGATTTAACACCCCTTAATATTAAATTATAACAGTATTACAGTGCATAAAAACAATCCCTAATGTTAAATATATATAAAAGATATGTATGTATTAAACAGAGATTAAAGAATGGATGTGAACCTAGGATGCTATTTTATTCATGGCAGAGATTGAAAAAAGCACTAGAGGGCAACAAGAATGAAACTTTGTCTTGTTTTTTAATCTTTAATAAACTGTGAATGTTACTGAAGTTTCCCCACCACTAAACACCCCCATTTTGTCTTCTTAACATTGCAGCCTGCAGCAGTCTCCTCTGTTTCAGCAATAGAGGTGGGTGAGAGTGACTTTTATTTAGACGGAAGCGCAGGCAATAGCCGAAATGGAGGCACCCTACAGACACTGGACAAGTGATGGGGAGTGAAATTACTTTGGTAGTATTTCCACATCTGATTAATGACCCAGGATATTGTGATCAAAACCATCACGGTTGTGTTTAAAAAGACATTTGCAACAATGCACAGTGACAGTGACTGGTGGGGAAGTTATACGTGCCCAATAATTTCTCTTTTCTTGTTTTACCCTGGAGGTATGAGTGGGTGGTAAGAGTGCTAGGGGCAGCACTGTAGATGTCCCTTCACCCTCAATTCTCATGCCATCCCATAAGCTGTCAGGCCTGCTGCAGAGAGAACAGCCTGCCTCACACACAGTCCTGGCATTATAAAGTTAATGACCTTGAAGATAATTACCACTGCAGCGGTTTGAAGAAATCCACACGTGTTTTTTTCTTCATAAGAAGCAATGGGAAAAAAAGGAGGAAGACGAATACTGGTATAAGTACGATTTTTTTTTAAAATACTAATGACCATCACACCCTCTTAAACGGATGAAGAAGCTGCATTTTTAAATGAGGAAAAATTTGCAAAGAAGGAATAATTACTGTAGACGTCTTTAAAAATGGTTCTTTTTTTCCCCCCGCTTCTTCCCGGGGTGACAGCTGAAAATCCTTACTTTTTCTTGTCATGAAAATCCTTACTTTTATTTTAAGGATTTTATGAAACTGTTTTTTTTTTTTTTTCGCTCTTTGCACAAAGATAAAGACATTGTGAAGGCCTACACTTACCCCAGGCAAAAGAGAATTTGTAATTTTCTGTGTCTATTAAGTACAGTGTTATTTCCATTGACTCATCCACAGGGACTTTTCTGTACTTAACCGATTGTGTCTTAACCCATTGTGTCTGCTCAGGGAAACAGACCCTAATTAGCTGCACATTAGGGTTCCAGTAACCTCTAAATTACATTTTAGGGTTCAATTCAATTAACTTTTAGTGTGAAAAAACAATTATTATTATTATTATTATTATTATTATTATTATTATTATTATTATTATTATTATTATTATTATTAAGGTGTAATCTATAAATCAAATACTATCTTTCATATTAATTATGTCAATAGGGGTTAACATTGTATCTTTCTCCTTATATTACCAGAAAACCAAGAGTGAAAACAAAAGGATGGCACACCACATCCCCAAATTCTTTTGTTTTTCAATACAGATTTTCTAGTGTACACGTTGTGTTGAAAGGTTGCCACTATCAATTAGGGAAGGGAGACAGTGTGGCCTAGTGGTTAGAGTTAGGGAATGGAATTCAAGCTGGTCTTTTGACTACACAGGCCAAGGACTGTGAGACTGAAAGGTTGAGTATTTTGTAGGTTCAGCAATGAGTAATGTGTGACCCTGTGAGTAACTTAATCCTCACTTTTGAAAATACAGATACACTCAGGATCACATCAGAAAACATGTGTGTTGATGTATCCATTCCTGAAGACCGTTTTAAAATAAAAAGCTCTGTTTGGGACTTGGAAATGCAGCTATATATACTGTGAACTAGGCTCCGGTGTATCTTCTAGCATTACATTAGATTAGCAGTTAATCCATTTACAGCAATTCTTCCTACATGTATTTAGTTAATTAAGATACTTGTGTGCAGAGCTAAGTTTTTTTGTTTTTTACAGACTATATTTTTTAAAGAAAGCTTTCACACATAGTCAGACCTTATTTGTAATCATATATCATCAATGCCATCTGTTACAGTATAGGTTTGTGAAAAACAACAATATAGACAAAATAATTAGATGATGTGCATCAAAAGTCACTCCATATTGAAAAGATAACTGGCATGCTGAACAAAATGAATGGAATGCAAGTGAACATTTAGAGATGAGTTAAAAAAAAAAAGTAAAAATCCACCACAAAAAGAGAACCATTTTATAGCAATCTATTTCCTACAACTGTGTATATGAGAATGTGCTTTTTCTTTCTTTTCCTGAGTTCTAGAACAATGATGTCAAGTTCCGGCTGCAACCCGCCACTGGCAACTTCTCCGGCTCACGCTGTTTGCCTGCAAGATGATTCTCTGCAACACAAAAGCTTCCCCCTTCCGTAAACTGATTTCATTGTACCAATAATTATTTCAGCAGCGCAGTTAATCAAAAAAATACCTTATAGCGACTATCTCTCCACAATGCAGTGCACTGTTTGGAAAATCAGTTTACATGACAGTAATTACTAAAACAGATGGGATGGGAGCCAGAATCTGGCATCGTACAGACAATGGGACGAATGCATCTGGGAGTTTGGAACAGCAAGGAACTGTGCCACAGAATGCATAGCAGCTGATAATCTGACCATTTTCTGTGCATTCTGAAAGCCATAGAATGGGGTAGCATTTCTTACTGACTCTCTGGCATACTGTAAAGTCTGTGCTTGTGGATGGGAGAGATGGCTGCTCCTAGTGGATGTGTTATTTCAGCATTATAGAGCAAGTTTACAACTCTAGTAACAACAATTTCCAAATATTTCACAATCACTTAAAAAGCTTTATCTGTTGCGGGCCACATTTGATACAATTAACCATGGAGTGCTGTGAGATGTTTTGACACCCACAACTACACACCGAATAAACGACTTGCCCAGGCTGTAAACAAGTAGAAACAGATTTACTAACATCTGCACTAGTATCTACAGTAAGTGGTGCTCAAGTCTGACAGGGGTAACGGTTGTCAGAAGATCCAAAACAATGCCTTCTCCATAGCAACTGCACAGGCAACTTACTGTAACACTGTATGCTTCAATTCAAAACCATATATACATAAGTACTTTGGCATATATTTCTCATGGTTTCCCATTATGTACATGCTTATAAGTTGCCACTTCAGGACAGATGGGGGTCGTTGCCACAACCTTGAGGTGTAATTGTTAAACAGTTTGTTTCTAATCCTTTTTTGCCAGGAGCACTTAATACTGAAATGCATCCCTATTGTGAAGCAGCAGAGGGGGAAGCATGTCTCTCTTAAGATAAGGGAACCTTACATTACTAAATATGAAACAAGGTTGCCGTTCAGCTAAGTTGGTATTTTCATTAAAAATATTTATACGGCTATATAAAGTACACTTTTAATTAATCTTAAGCGCATGATTATTTGTAAAATTATGATACTGTTATGTATTATTTTATTAAAAAGTGACAGTGATCACTGAAATTGATAGTCTTTGTTATATAAAATTCAGCACAGCCGTTTCAGCGCAGTTCTGTCATTTTAACCACAAGGATCCATGCTAGTAAAAATGTAAGGAAAGACAAATAATTAAACAAATTCTGTCTTTTTTTCCCCTTTTACTCTTCCTCTCCGACTTGTTTTATTAGGTCTACTGAGGTGTAGCATCTCAATCCTAAGACTACCCTGGAAATAGAACACACACAGCGTCCATAGCCTGAGGAGTTGACAGGAACATACATTTACTTCACACATTGACTACATTAACTACAAGAGGGCTTCACACTACGAGGACAGACTGCCCCCACAAATAAAGAAATCACTCGCCATTCCTTTCACTGGTTTTCAAAGGTCAGAATTCTTTCCAGTTTAAACACATGCACCAATTACAGTGTTTTCACGGCAGCGGCACCCAGTTTGAACAAAATTAAATGACTGTATTCAGTCTATCGTGATAGTATATGTTTAATTATACGTGAGATAAACAAAAACTTTATTAATATTATTATTATTATTATTATTATTATTATTATTATTATTATTAGTAGTAGTAGTAGTCGTAGTAGTCGTAGTCGTAGTCTTAGTGGTCGTAGTAGTAGCATTATTATTTTCTGATGGAATTAAAAAGTGACAAGCTTAATCTGTTCTCCCAAACTGCATTAGATAGGATATTTAAATTTATAGGGACTTATTATACTTGTGATAATAATGAAATAACCACTGAACTTCAAATGTATAAACATGCTTTTGTATTTGAACTCATGATACAGTTAACTTTGTAGTACGTAATTGCACCTTCATCATTGATATACACCCTCCAGCAAAAAGTCTTACTCTTTGAGGCCATCCATCCATGGCATCACTAACTACTTAGTAATTATGTTTGAATTTGTATGTAAACATTAATTATTGACACATGCACAGCTCTTATTAAATGTTTCAAACTACGCTGGTATCGTATTACTTAATTGGAGAATTACATACAGTGCAGTGTGATGTGCCGGTACGTTACTACCAAAAATAGCTGTGCTATTTCTCACTATTTCTCATCTCAAGTACAGGCCTTGCACATGAAACATCATGAAACATCATGAAAACAAGCAGAATCCAGGTTCTCCAAAGTCCTGTTCTTGAGATCAATGCCAAGGAACTCCTGAGTGCTGTTGAAATTGCATAACAATGGATAATGAACTTACAGCAGCCACTATTATACTTGTGAATGAGGTCCTTTTTAACCAATCAATAAGCCATTTCTATATATTTTTTCATTTACATTCAGAAATCAAGTGCGCTGGCATTTACCAAATTACTTTTTTCTAATTAATATTGTAATGTTATGTCTGCCACTGGAATGCTTAAAAGCTGGATTACACAGATTGTAATCAATATTCATATTACTCATACCACTTGTGTGATAAATGTACTCCCATAGAGAAATACAGCAGTGTAATAATAGCTTTGCTCATCGGTGTAAGCTGATAACACAGTGAATGGCTTCGTACCATCCTGAATTCACAGAACAAATCGTGCATGTTTTAGCTGTTACGTGACTGAGGCCACATTACCCAAGTAGATCTTAGTATAAACAATATTAAATATGGTGGCTCTTCAGTTAATCAGAACTATATGGGGAAATGCATTAGAACTTTTCAGGTCATTACCATTCTCCATAACACTTAGCTTAACATTATGAGTTTGAGTCACCACGTTGAAAATTAATGAAACATTTATTTGGACTTATTCCTAGTAATTTACCATTTAAATTGCATAAGGACAGGACCACTGTCATTTGACCTTTTTTTTATTTTTTAGAAACATTAAAACAAAAACAAAAATTAAAAAAAGGGAGTTTATGTGAACAAAAACAAAGCATTCTTTGGGGCATAATGTAAGGGTAATGCAGTTCTGAATATCTGTATCATTCATATGTCAAGTGTTTGAAACAAGTTGTAAGTGAAACAGTTCATTTGTGCCTACACAACACTGGTATTGGAACTTAAAAATGAAAATCATAGAATACAGTGGTGTACGTAACAGGTCAAAGTGTAATATATGCAAGAAACTTAAGATCACATGACCTTAGTATGATAGCCATATTAGGTTACTTGTTCTTGTATTATAGCCATGATCAAACTTGATCTCCAGAATCATAGAAAACAGTAGTAGTCCGGACACCAACAAGTCACATGACCTAAATGTGGCGGCCATCTTACATCACAGGTCAAAATGAAGGGTACCATCAGAAGTTGCAATCAGAAATGTTTTATTAGATACTGATGTATGGGTCAGATTTACAAAAACTTTAAAGATTAAAAAAAGACTCATCAGTCTGCATCTGTTGTTATTGAATGTCATTGCTTTCAGAGCCACTATTAACTTGTAGGTTATATCACTTACAAACAGCATCCCAATGGCCTGTTGTGTTACCAGGATACTTAGATGACACTGGAACATGTTCTTAAGGTTCATTATAGGCACCTTTACTGACCTAGCTTCACATATGATGTGAAAGAACCCTAGACTACCGATCTTCACGGGTCTACCCGGACCCGAGGACCCGAAACCCGACCCGTACTGAACAGGTTTTCGAGTGCAAAATTTGTTTATGAAAGAAAAACTTTAGAAAAACGAATTCCATGAACAAAAGTGTGTGGGAATCATTTGTTGTTATCGTGGACAAAGAAGGAAAACAAGTTTTGCAAAACACACATTTTTCATCTCAATTTCATTTGCTCTTAAGTTTGTAATAAAATCACGCATTTACGAGATTGTACTTCAGTTCATTTTCAGATAATGCATTTATCTTTGTAACTTTTACACAAACATATATATATATATATATATATATATATATATATATATATATATATATATATATATATATATATATATAATACTGTATCTAGTCAGTGCATCTACTAAGCTGGGGAAAGGAAAAGCATTCCACTGTTTTTTTGGGCTGGGTTGGATCCAGGTCTAATAAGAATTTTACATTGGGTCGGGTAATTAATTGTCGGTTCGTGGTCGGGTTGATTAATTTGGACCCGTGAAGACCTCTACCCTAGACCCTAGAACAAGGGCATACACAATATGAACACCCTATTACATAAGGCTTATGTAATGCACTTCTGAAATACATGACATCACTGTGAGCTAAATATAAAGGTAATGCGTTTATAATAATAATTATAATACATTATAATCCATCTCATATCCGACTGTGGTGAGACCAGAGTATGTAAAAAGTCTGATAAATGAATCCTGTTTTAAATACCATTATACAGAGCTTTAACAATTACTATATTCACACAATTATTGTTTTGAGATTCAGCTTTTATTAGGTAGCTCCCCTAAATCCCTTGTTTAGAAAGATACAGGGTAATAATGCTTGTGACAGAGTAGCTGTCTGCTGTTTGGGTGCGTGCATTCGCTGCTGAGTGACAGGCAGGAGATCGAGAAGGAGGTTGAAGTTGATACGCCCCGCAGACGAACAGAATTTATTTACACATCAACACACTGAACAGCTCACGTGACACTACCAGTAATGGTAGCGCACGGAGTACATACAACAGAATGTACGGAAACTTTGGTGGGATCAAGGTGCGTCATTTCAGAAAAATTCTGGGGGGAGCAAAAGTTGTGTCAACATTGAACATTCTCTGTCCCAAATAGCATCATGAATGAGAAAAGAACAGGCAGTAATTGGGCCACTTTACAACGAGATAGCGTGCAGCATTCCACAAAGTCTCATTTCATAGTAATACATTGTGTAACGTTACGGTCGTTGTTTTCACTGAAACTTTTGTGTTTTAAAAGAGGGAAAAGGCTTTAACGCTAACCGAATTGCTCTGCTGCCAGATTCCGATATCCCGGTAAAGTACACATTTCACAGTTACATACTGTAACTACTGCTACATTAAACAAATAGCGGTACAACATCATGTTTTTTTAAATCGTTTTAGAGTAGCAGCTAGGGACATTAGACTACTCTTATTTCAGATCATTGAAAAAAAGAGCAGTTTAACTTTTTATTTTAGAGCATCCATCCGAATACATCTCACCAGATTTAATACACACTTACAACCTTAAGTTCAGTTTGATACATTTCACCTGCTTTCCACAAAGAATGTTACTTTGTATCAAAATAAGCACCACAATTCTGTGAACGTCGAAAGTAGAACTATGTAGCAAAGTTTTAAATAACAGGCTTACCCAGATAATCACAAATAAAATAAAAGGGGGTAGCTTCTCGCTTTCATCTAGGCAAATCTGTCAACACCAGCCTGTAAGTCTAATGTTTTTGCCAAAATAATACCAACATTTGCATATGGCGAAAATATGTTAGAAAAAGAAAGCCATTGATTTTCATGAATAACATTGCCTAATCTTTTTTTCCCCCATATTTAAGCAATGTAACATTTTAAAAGAGTAATTAGCATCATGAATGAGAAAAAAAAAACAGGCAGTAATTTGGCCAGTTTACAACGAGATAGCATGCTGCACTTTGTCAACATCGTTCTTATTCTTAAAATAAATTATATAGAATGTGCAATGCAAGTATTTTCAAAGCACGGCACTGGTTTATAACAAACTCGAAAAAAAAAAAGTTATTTATTGAATTGATTTGTATGTATAACATTGCGTGCCAGAATGTAATACTGTAGTGTACCACCTTAAATATGATTTTCTGCCGATCCACTGTGAAAAAGACAACGATGAGTTTATAGAGCAGTTATGCAAACCTGGAAACACACAACCCACCCTACACATTAGCCTAAATCTGGAAACACACAGCACAGCCCTACACATGAGCCTAAATCTCATTTGCAAATCTGTGGTACTTTTTCTTTAGTGCATGTATAAATAATTGTACCTGGGATAAGCAATATAAATAGTTTCCGCAAGTGAATCCCTACTTGTTCTTTCACTGTGTTTAATTTCTTCAGTTTTCCACCTGCTGTGACAAACATATCCTACATTTCCCTTTGACTCATCATGATGTCAATAATATTATTATAGAAGTAATATAGTGCAATGTAATTCTGTGTTGTCGATATAATCACTGGACAATGATGAACTATCAATCAAAAATGAATGAACGCCGTCGACGGACACCTTGAGATTCTGAGTTCGAGCAATTACATCACATAGCAACCGTCGCTGACTTCATTCCTGATCCGGGTACGATTAGAAAAGAATGATGTTTGAAAAACTTATTTGATTTATTTATGAAGAAAAGTTCAACCATTTTATATGTGATTTTATGATGTGCCTGGGGGGGTCAAAAGTGGAAGCCATAATGCCATATTGATTGTAAGGGGGCAAACCAAGGTCTGGTGGGTGGGTGGGGGTCAACTGCCCCCTGCCCTATAGAAATGACGCCCTGTTGGGATCTTCAATCTCTGAACTAATCTTCTCTGTTCAATAATAAACTAACTCCGGTTACACACCGGTTTCGACTTGCTTACTCACTCTCTCTTCAGTATCCAACCCTGGTTCTGGTTCTCTCTCACTCACTTACTCACTCTCTCTCTCACACACATACACTGCTGAAGAGCTTGGCAGATAAACGGTTAGGGTGGATATGTGACGGACGGATACACAACGTCTTATTGTAATACTAATAATGGCAATAGGGTCAATTTTCAAAGTCTGATAGAAGAAAAAAGAAACTGCAAATAGCACAGATTAATTGATATAAAAAAGTATTTAATTAATCAAAACAGACTTTAAAATAGCTGTGTTAAATAACTCACGGTGACTTACAGCTCTGTGAACAGACCCCAATAATGTTTAAGTAATATTCTAAATTACTGACTAACACAGCCTGAGGCAGCTTTCATTTGGAATTATCTTAATTACACCTGCTAATCGTGTACTCAATAGTTATTTTTCACTGTCAAAAGAATATATATTATTTATGCCCACTGTGTGTTACAGGCCATATCCACAATTTTCTGAATATTTTCCAAAACAAAATATTTACTCGATGTTGAGTGACCCCTGTCAAACCTTGCTTTCTTACGCATTTACTGCTCTTCTAGAATGAGTTCTACCACCTGTCAATAAGCTTTAGGAATTGTTTTGTTTCTTACAACACAACAAGCAATCTGCCGCCTTCTTCACCTAACTGGAACTGCAAACTGCATACGAGAAGCAAATAACCCTTTCAATTAAAACATGCAGGGACACGTTGTCGACTATTTTAACAATACAATACAGTTGCGCATCTGAATACCACTGCCCCAAAACTCTTAAACCTGATTATAATGCAAACCTTTTTCTATTGCATTATTATTATGCTAAGTGATTTCAACAAGGGGTACAATAGATCAGCACTGAGGGATTAATATAGAATTATACTATTTAGATCCAGCACAGTGTATATCATTAAATGGACCCCATGGTATCTACATTTGCTGATGCTGAGGACACACTAAGCAGAGGAAAACACTCCTTTAAACATAATGTATTATAGATGCTGTACAATGGTCCGCATTCTTTCAGTAAGGTTTCTTAGCAATTTTTTTATTTTATTTTGTACTGCTTGAAGGCACGTTATCATACTGTTTAGTACTTTAGAAACATAAATGGTGTCTGCCTGCTAACATGTAAAGCCAGCATTTTCCCTTAAAGCATCTACTGTATATGTAACATGCTGCTGTGGGAATGACTTATTAAATCCCCTAGTGTTTGTGCAATGCCTGTGTGGGGGGAAACTGAAGCAATGCTGCCCCGTTCATACCCAGACAGCAATGCAAAGAGACATCTTGGAAAGCCAGGGCAAACACTGCGGACGACCTCCCCTGCTTTCACCAGGCACTGCCATTAGTGTGCTTTAGCTTCCATTAACTTGTCACTTCCCTCTGCAGCTGACTTTTCAAGGGGGCCAATTCTTTCTGACAGAACCACGGGCTGTCACACGCAGTAACGGTTCACTACAAACGAACAGGAAAACCCTCAGAGGTGATGGATCCCAAAGTGATCGGGCCAGCATTCAAACAAACTACAAAGGCACAGTTGAGGTGAGCAGACAGGAGTTCATTAATTAGCTGGGAAATGTGTGGGGAAGTAACATTTCTCAGCTGTCAAAACTGTGAAGTTTATTGACGTGCTGGTATTCAGCAAAGGACAGGACTACAAAACAATGGGAGACATAGTTCTTTCTCCTGGTGAAACGTGCATAATTAATAAATAACAAATTAACCTGGGTGAATACCTTTATCGATTTACTTTATGCTCATTTATTTATTTATTTATTTATTTATTTATTTATTCCTTCCCCTGCCAGCTACCACATTGCTTTAAAAGGAATTACATATTGGAAATGCAACATTCAGGAAAACAAATACGCAAAAACAAATACATATGTTTTTGTTTGTTTTCAGATGCACACACATCTTATATAGATTGACTCCTGCTGGGAAAGGCACTGCTGAACAGCCACCAGTTTATGGAGCTGGATGATGATATCTCATATCAATCAGGGAGAATAACATCAACCATTAAGACACCCGTACTATTGAGATGTGTAATATTTCATAAACTTGTTCAGCAGTAAGTGTCACACTAGGTTACACTGTGCTTTACAAACTAAAACCATACAAAGCTTCAAATAACGTTATGAAACGCAAATCAATCCACCCATGCTTTTTTATTCCATGAATGGAATAGGCCTACATTGATTAAAAAACAAAGCAAGATTACTACAAGTTTATTATTGAACTCTGATGCCAACGTTGTTGTTTTTTTAGTCAATCACTAATAATAATAATAATAATAATAATAATAATAATAATAATAATAATATGATGCGTTTTCTGAAAGACGCACCTCATGCGAATATTCACTGTACTCAATTATAAAATGTATGCAGTTTGCTCCCAGTACTGGTTATTTTGGGATATCTGTAACATTTAATACTAGCCTTTAAACAGGTGGTTCTTCAAAAGATAGTAGTTTAATAAATGTGCATCTCCATACCTCTGTAAGGATGATTTTTTTATTTCTCTCCCAGAACTCTTAACTAAGCTCATCAATTACCTTTAACGGTTTAAAGAGCTGGCGATGTTTACACAACATCCTTTCTGGGTTATTCAGCTCAGTGCTGCAGCTCATTAAAAGCCTCTCCATTTATTTGCTGTGTGCTACAGTCCTTAACTCTGGCACAACACACAAAAAAGAGGCCAATTTTACTTTTCCCTGTGGTGTTAATTGGTAGAGCATGCCGCCTGCCTCTTCATTAATTATGTCAATGCATATGAAGCTTCCATTTTCATAGTGGTGCATTAACAAGGCTTCAAGTGGCTGACAAAAAGCCAGAACACCACTGAGTGTGAGAAATGAAGGCTACCGGTGGTCTGGATATTAGCTATCCGGAACCCTTTGGCAGCCTCTGCCAAAAGATTTCCATCCTGAATTTGCAGGGGTAAACAAGTTCAGCCTCTGCAGAAAGTAGATCAATCCACATATAATGCAGAGATAATGGATCTGAAAACAGGAGCACGTCTTCACAGGACAAATAGGGGCTGAAAGAATGACCTTTACCCCTCGCAGAAACAGAGCACTATTTCAGACCATTGGCAGGCTATTTACTGATCTCATCGTGGAAAGTGCTGGGCAATTGTTTAGTGAATGATGGACAATCCCAAACATATCCTCTTGTTTTTTAAATGCATAACCAGTCTGGTACCTTGCTTTCCTTTTGTGTGTAGGGATGCAGACCATATTGTGGGATATTTTAATGATCTGTTGCATTATCTGTTTATTGACAACCTAGTTTGCTAAGACAGCAACACCTTCCTTCGTTAAGTCAGCTTCACAAGTTATTAAATCATACAATATTAAAATGTTGATCCAGCTTATCTATAATGGAATACATTTATTGTAGTGCAACCACATGTCAATACAACATCCCATTCTGGGTGGTTATAAAGAGACAATACATTAATTTCACCAATACAAACACCTTTCAATATTTCATGCACATAGGTGGAGTGCAGCATTCATGTACACTTGGCTTAGTCAAGTCTATTGCATTCATCTTTAGTTAATGCACCACAAGCTTCAGAGTACTTGTTTATTGATGATACTTTTTGAAATAAACACACAGCAAATAAACTGTGCTATGTTTAACCAAATCTGTACGCCAGTTTTATTTTAGTTACCAGTACATTTTCAGCACTAAACCCGTGATTTCAAGCAGATACATGTGTTTGACAAAATCTACTTAATATGATTAAGTGTTTAGTGATGGAAGAAAACCTGACAACCCCCCCCCCCCCTTGATACTGTGTCTGTTTTCTGTTTATAAATTACTTTACAATTACATGTTGGGAGAACAGCATAAGCCACATCATGAAGTAAGGACAGTCTAAGCTTTAACCCACAATATCCAGGAATGGAATTTCAATTAGTTTTAAGGTATGTGGCACGTACAAGGTAGTAGAGGGCACCAATCTAATCGTGGCATGTAGGGCTGGTGGGGGAGAATGTGGGGGTGTCCGTCCCCCCATTTAAAAAAAAAAAAAAAGGATTCAAATGGTGCATTCTGGCACAATGTTAGATGGTTTAAGCATGTGCTAGAATAGTAGTGGTCTGCTTGTACTGTCTGACAAAGTACTCCATCAGTGCAATGAAGGAGTTTTATTTCAGCACTGCTCACAGCAAGGCAAGATCAACAAGAAGAAAAATGTACTTTTGGAGCCTCAAGGCCCCTGCAATACAAGACTGGCTGAAAATGTGTGTGGAATTGGTGACGGCACTTTTAATTGGGTACAGTTGTAATATGGGAAACAGCATGCTGCAGCTCCCATGCTCAGTGTTAGCAAAGTCCTGATCTGACAGCATGTAACACAGAGAGCTCTTATGATTACATGTTACTTTTTAGGTGTAGTGTTAGAAAGTAGTACATCGTCAAAATGTGGTACTCATACCAAAATGTGACCTGTGTAATGACAGGAAATGGTACGCTGTCAGATTGCAAGTCGTACACTATCAGATTTTGGTACAAGTGCAATGCATTGCGACCTGATGGGTGTTTTCCTATTGTCAAAAAGAGGTTAATTTATCATTACATATTCTTTTTGCAAACTTAAACTGGAGGCAGACAATCAATTTCTTTAAAAAGAAAAACACTATTCATAAGAAGTCCACCGCAAAGTTGCAGAAGTAAAAAAAGACCCAATGTATTGCATATGATAAATATTTGCATACTATTTTCATAATGGTGGAAAAATATGATAAATTACATTAAAACAATGTAAAAGACTGGAAAATATGATTAAAGTTACTTTCACCTCTGACTAAAGCATCTACTTTGACTTCAATTTGGGTAAAATCTGCCAATCTGATTTATACATTGCTGGAACTGTATATATATTGTATTCTTAAATAGTAAATTTTGTATTATTTTTATTATTTGTTTTGCAAAACAAAAATGTTATGTTTCACTTTCATTGCATTTGCACTTTTATTAAGTTTGTAATACAGCGATGCATTTACGAGATTGTGCTTCAGTTCATTTGATTTCAGATAATGTATTTTTTTGTCTTTTCCCTTTTACACAAAACATATTATATTTATGTATTTCCCCTTTGTGTAGGTTCATAATGAAATAAAAAAAATGATGTTCACACAGGTTTCTAGGTTAACGCTGCACAGCGTATTGTTAATGTGTTTTTCCTGCATCCATAATAAATTATTTTCATTTTGGTAAATTAAGTGGTATTAAGTTATTCTGTTGTTCTTTTCTTTTGCTATCAATCAGTCCTTCTGTCATATCAGTCTAATATATCTGCCTGTTTGACAGTAGGCAATTTTCAATTTGAGACTTTAATGCCTAGTTTTACACTGAATTTGCCAGGTGAATTCATTGATGTTGCTTGCAAACAGTGATGGTGTGTGCTGGGAACGAGTGGAGATTAGAAGCAAAGCACAGAATATTTAATCACACAGCGACTTTCTGATATGAATTGAGAAGCTCAAAAAGTATAAATAAATTATATTCCAGAGATTCAGGGAGCTCAGCAAAATCAAAGTTCGTATTTGTCAAGCATGCAGTTTTAGAAATGTATTTCTACAGTGCTTAAAAAACTTAGAACACGGTTTAAAGTAGTAAAGAGAAAGACTCGTTAAAAGCCAAATAATTACATACTTGTTTACCATGCTGACATTATTTATTCCTTATAAAACTTAATAAAGTTTTGGTCTGCGATGGTTGGATATGTGTGGGCGTGTGTTTATGCTACAACCTAACTCGCTTCCAATTTCTTATTCTTACTATGATTGGTTGCAAAGGCAACAGGGCTAACCAGTGATTGGATACTTGTATGTGACAGGCTTGCCACTGATGTGCACCAACAGTACTTCATGATGATATGATTCCTCAAAACACAATGCTCTGTCAATCGCACCATCGTGTATCAGTCTGTTTGTACCACTGAAGCACAGAGAAATGGTAAATTATGCAAGAACAACAAATAAACAAAAACATTTTGACAACTTTTTCAGGTGTTAGGCACAAAAATGCTGCATCTCCCTTTAAAAGTGTCAATATTTACGAATGTGAGATGACGTCGGTCTGATATATAAACTTTGTTATATATATATATATATACACCACACACACACACAAAGAAAGTCTCTACGACAATGCAAGCGTTCAATTTTTTTTTTTAGCCAAACTATATTTAAATGGCTTACCAAACAAAATTCATCATTTTGCTTCAAAGAGGTTTAAATACTTAACTCCCACTCGTTTATATTCTTCATCAAAATCTCTTTATTGATTTTAAAAAAGGACATAGTTGTAAAACAAACAACGAGTTTCGACACTAACGTGTCTTCATCAGGTATATTAACACCAGCAGAATGCATGAACCCCACTTTCTTGCAACAGTTGTGATGGTGACCAAATGTGTGAGTACTGTTGTGTAAAAAAATAGCTTAAAATGAACCATTGTTTAGGAAATGTAGAACAAGAACAGCAACAAATGAAAATACACATAAGGTTTGTGTCTTGCACACGTGCCGTTAAGAAAATGCCCTGAAAACTTAATTAACAAAGGGCTGTAATGCAGCAAAAAGAGCAAGAATTAAACACACAAGGACGTGAAAAGGTTACCGTACCAAGCTGAAAAAAAGTTATCTTTGTGAACTCCAATAAACCAATGTTATCTTTCACCAGTCAAATCGTAGAGTGCCTAAATAAAGTTTTGAGTCAACACGAATAGATTTTTTTTGTCTCTTGCGTCTTGCATCCCAGTAGATTTTGTTACATTGTTTACCGTCAGGAGTTTAAGTGATTTAATTGCACAAGATTTTATGGTTAGATGATGAGCTGATAATATCTCTTCAGCCAAAGAATCAGCCACAGTAATTTAAGAGCAACATTATCATTATGTAAAACAGTATGTAGCGTGAGCTTTGTACTAAAGCAGGGTCAGCTGTTGAACAAAGTTTATTTCTCAAACTGACCATTTAAAAAATGTGAAAGCAGAACACACAGAAATGTGTGCGGTTAGCTGGCTTGCATTCCCTTCCCTTCTCCTAATTGTTCTAATGAAAGATATATATTAAAGTAGAGTTTCAGCTTTATAATAAAACAACACATTATTACACAACATGTGAAAAATAATTTCATACTTATAAAAGTATTTGGGCTCCCTTACATTAGTATTTTGTGTGCCCACCCTTTGCTTCCTTTACCAGTTGCTGGCATCTTTCCGGAGATATTTTTGCCCATTCTTCAACACATACACCTTTTAGTTCTGCAATCAACTTTGGTTTCCTTTTTGAAAAAGCAGCCTTCAAGTCAATCTACAACATCTCGATGGGATTCAAGCCTGGGGACTGAGATGGCCAATCCATAATTGTAATCTTCCTTTCTTTCAGAAATTATTTTGTATTCGCAGAATGCTTAGGGTGATTATCCTGCTGGAATACAAAATTCCGTCCAATAAGCCTTCTAGCACGTGGTAACAAATGAGTGTAACACATTTTTTAAATATTTTGCAGCACATTCATTGATCCTTCTACAATGCAAAGGTCGCCAGTACCTGAGGAAGAAAAACAAACCCAAACTGTCACACAACCTCCACCATGTTTAACACTGGGCATCATAAACTTTTCTTTAAATTCTTCTCCTCTTTTCTTCCAAACATATTGTTGCTTTCTTGGTGAAAAAAGTTATATTTTGGATTCGTCTGACCATAAAATTTGGTTGGAGAAATCATCAGGCTTCTTCAACTATTCAATGGAAAACTACAATCACTTTCTTTTGTGTATTGTTTTTAACAAAGGTTTGCATCTTGGTGTTTCGCCCATGGACATTCATCTTGGTATTTGTGCATTTTTTTACCATCTTCTCTCAATTCTTGCATCAAATCTTTTGCAGTAATCCAAGGATTTTGCCGGGCTGCTCGAACTATTCTTTTTCCAGATTTTGCAGAAATCTTTCTTGGTCTTCCACACATGGAGATAGTTGCAGTAGTTCCTGTTCTCCTGTGTTTGTCAATAATAGCCCACACTTGCTTTTCAGTAAAACAAGTCTTTCTGCTATTTTTCTGGTAGTTTCTCCTTTTTCATTTAGTTGTATCACTGCCATTTTGAGATTGTTGCTGTACTCTTTAGTTTAAACCATTTTTGTTTCTTTTTTGAATCACACATTTCCAATTTATTTTTCAGCACTTCATGATTATGTATTTATTTATTCTATAATTACCATCAGGTGTTTGTTTTCAATTATGATAATGATCAATAATTAGCAACGAATGGGTTTCATACAAAGTATGTTGATTGCCCAAATACTTTTGTCAAAGTATTACATTCATTTTTCATTTTATGCATGTTATGTAATAATGTGTAGTTTAATTATAAAGCCGAATCTCTACTTTAATGTGTATCTTTCAGTATAACAATTAGAACGTATAGAAATGACTTTCTTTGTGTTTTTTCTAATTTTTTTTACTGCCCACATACTTTTGTCTGGAGGGAGACAGAAAAAAGACAGAAGGCTTGGGGTCCCCTTTAGACTCCCCAGCAGCAGTAGAATCTAATTGTGACTGACAACACTTTTCATATTATTATTATTATTATTATTATTATTATTAATTGATTTATTTGCCAAACGCCTTTATCCAAGGTGACTTATAAGTGTCCCGTTAAGACCGCCCACGCAGCATTTCACAGGTTGCACAAAATGTCAGTTTATCAGCTGAGATAAATAAGCAGGTTTGTGAAATGATATTAAGAGAGGTAATTTCTCAAAGAACCTATGGTGCATGTTGGGCCGGCGTGGGGGTGGGGGTGGGGGGGGTTAGGGTGCAACTTACCCCTGACCCAGCCTCGAGTCAGTATTTTTTTTAATTTTTCTGAACTCACTTTAATGAATAGAAGTAAAACATATAGAGCTGCTGTCTAATCTACTGCGATTAGAAAAAGAAACCGTAGGAACATAGTATTGGTGGACTGTCAATCAAAGCTCAATTTCGCAAATCACAGCTGACAGATTTTTATCTGGAGGCAGGACACAGCAAGCGCTCTGGCAATAGGTCAGTGTTAAAGTCATGTGATTGCTCTGCTGGGAAATGTGATCCTAAAGGCGTAATTTCGTGAGACCGAACATAACTAAACAGTCTGCACAGTGAAACATGGTGACGCCCCGCAGGTACAGCTATGGCCAAAAGTTTAGCATCACCTACATTTTCTTTTTGTTGGATTGAGACAATTAAAAAAAAAAAAATGACATCCTATCGACTTAATTTGCTAAACTTAAATAAATAATTACATACCGTACAGGCGAAAAACAAATACTGCAGGGGAAGGGCTAAAATAATATAAATACAACAAACACTAACAGAGAAAAAAATCTAAAACAACAGCTAGATTTGTTCCCAGAGAAAGGAAGTGGTATCATAATATGAAACTTTGAAAATATGTCTCTCTTTATTGACGCTACCGTTGCTACAATGCATCTGGTCAAAATCTCCTTTCACCACTCATAACAATAGTGCAAACTCAGTAAAGCAGTGATTCAGCAGGGGATGGGAGGTATGGGTGTTGATGTGGTAAATTTTCTAATCACCCTGTATGTATAGAGAGAGAGAGAGAGAGAGAGAGAGAGAGAGAGAGAGAGAGAGAGAGAGAGAGAGAGAGAGAGAGAGAGAGAGAGAGAGAGAGAGAGACCAGTTCTTTACAAAGATCTCCCAAAAGATCTCTAACTTTAGGACACTGAAGGTAGAGAATAAGATGGTAATTATTCTGGGTGAGAGATGTAATTTTGATTTCACTGTGCTAGCAGTGGTTAATCAGATATACAACTGGACTACAGTAATATCTAGTAAATAACATGATCAGTGTATAACATGTATATGTATAACCTGCATTCTTATTCGCTGCCATGTCCACTTCAAGGTGCTTACATGAGTGATGCCAAATGAGCCTGGAGTCAAAGTGGTTACCATTTACAGTACTACAAAAAGAAGATGCATTGTATATACCACTAAAAGCTGGTAATTTCAAGGATAAAAACTGTGTGTAATTACACATTGGAAATACAAGACAAGAAAAAGACAAGACAGATATCAAACTAAAATACAGCGGTTGAAATGGCATTTTAATTTCTCAAAGTGCACGTCTGGAGAGACCGTCTGGTGAGTTGATACTTACATGGAAGTAACACAGACAGAAACTACTGACACTGTATTTGTTTAACCATCTGGGAAAATAATCGTATCTGTACTGTTGTTATCTTACAAGGTAAAGTGGCCTGGTTTGATTTGGGCATTAACTGCACACTGAATACTGGTCACTTGGGAACGCAAGGCTGCCTATCAAGGGGGTGTCTGAAAATGTCAAGCACGACTAGCAGGAGTAAGGCATTACCTACAAATGTAGAATTTATAAAAAAATAAATACAACACTTTTAAAACATGGTATCATGTTCAATAATTAGTGCTATTGTATTTTTGTAACACTTTTCAGTGTAAACACATGACTTCAAATGAAGAATTTATGGTAAAGTATTTCTGAAGCGGGCAACAGCTACTGCTTGACTCTTTGATCCTGATCAATCCCAGCCACCCTGTGATGATGTAATCCACTAAGCTTCTGACATGTCTGCCCAGCCTAGTGTTTCAAACAATTTCAAAACATGTCAGACAAGACTAAATCCTATTTATTTATAAATAAATAACACAGTATAATGCCACAGCCGGAAGGCAGATCTGGACAATTTGCACAGTGCAGGAAAAATATAATAGACACCCTTGGGAATGGGTGGAAAAAAGTGACTTTTGTAGACCGACAGCATTTAGATGAAGGCTCTATTAAATTAAAATAAAAACCTGCAGGATTTGGGAAAACGATTCCTTAAGGCAAAAAGGTATTTACATAGAAGTGGCCCTCAACACAGGACTCACTGAAGATCACAGCCGACATTATCCTTTCTCTGGCTCTACCTATTTTTCAGAATTTACACAGAAACAAAAAGCCCTGCAACATTTATGCCCAGAAATTGTGGAGCTAGGAAAAAAGTGGTTAATATGTACAACTAATGCCGTCGTCAGCAATTTGGGTAGACACAAGGACTGGAAATTAGTGAACTGAATTAGGGACAAATTGCAGTTAGAAAATAAAAAGGATACTATGTTAATATACGAAATGTGTGTGTATGTGCATTAAAATGTTTACTTCCACACATCTCGTCTCTATTGTAAGAGGAAGGACACAAATGCCAAGCTTGTACTCATTTAATCTACACTGAAAGGTCACAACAAAGAGAAATGCTATATTAATTTGTTCAAGTTCACTGCAAAAGCCCATTACTACTGTCTGGGCTTCCTTTCTCACATAAGGGTAACCTCCTTGCCTTGCATGAACAAGAGCCCCCCCCGCTCGCAAACTAACACAAACTGCAAATTAATAAGAACACAGCATCTAATTCTGAAAAAGGATTGAAAAATGACTGGGGAAATAATGAGGTGCCATGCCGCATATGCTCCAAACTAAGATACTGATCAACTGGAGGTTACATTGAATGAATAAATGAGTTTAGCATGGTCAGAGAGAATATAATAAAGTGTTGTTTGATGATGCAATACACATGTAAATGGGCAGATATGTAAGAAAAATGGTAATAAAGCAGCTATAAAGGAAAATAAATAGAAAACCTCTTGCTGATCAGGTAGGAAATGCCATTAAGATTGATGGGATTATTTGAGTCTTCACTATCAGCTATTCAAAGGCATATATACACATCTGCATGGTATTTCTATAAAGCCTATGCAATTGCAGGGATGAAGGATGAGATTATGATGAGCTGCAAAGGGCTAAATTGGCTCCGAAAGGCCATCTAACCATGTGAACCGCCAATGAACCAATGCAGAGAGGAAAATAAAAGAAGAAAATAAATGAATGACAGAAGAACAGTTCTGCAAACAGGCTGGATTACTGTTTCGTTCAGTACGGTACAATATACAGCTATTTTAAACCACCTTCTTCATTTGAGAGCGAAAAAAAAGACCTTTCCTAATGAATTCCGTACATCTGCAAGCTTTCTAAAATGTAATAAGGCCTGGTTGCATTTAGTTTAGTTAGGCTAACAGATTGGACTGTATTCAATACAGTTAGCACCAGCTCCCCTGCTAAGCTTGCTCGTTCTTTGCACAGGACACTTCCCCCTACCTACAGCAAAGCAGACTTGTATTGTCTTCTTGTATTCTTTGCTGTCCTGCTTTTGCCACACAGCAATTTCTTTAAATGTACAAACTCTATAGAATGGCTCAAGCAACGCACAGGAGATGTATTATTTGGCGAAGCATCAAACTAAATAAATGTAAAGTAACTCAGTTACGAGATAAAGAGTGAAAGCTGATCCTTGCTGTCAATCTCTTCGGTTTCTGAGCACAGCTAAGCTACTCATGAATGCGGTAATATACTGGGGGAAAATGCCGATCAGCGATCTGTGATGATAAAAGATTCATATGAATAGATGTGGTTCTTTGATGCTTGGGTTTCAAACACCACCATAACTATTCATTCATCACTTTATCATGTGCTATGGATTCAGACACACTTCTTGTAGTGAATCTAGCATGTTGATAATACATACATTCGGTATCACCTCAGCTGACTTGTTCCCTTTTAAAGCCGGAAGCGCTTCAAAAGGCAATAAATCTCACATCATACCCCATTCCTAAATATGAACAAGATGAATCGCCTTCATGGACAATTGTGTGTAGTGCACTCCATTCATATTCAAGATCTGGGGAAAAACATCTTTTATATACCAGAGAGACCCCCTCCCGAAATTAATTATTCAACTGCATGGGAAGAAAAAAAAAAAAAGAAAAAGTCAGCCATGTGCAAAAATCTCAATCCATCACCAGCACCACCTCCCCTAGAAATGAAATCCTGCCGATCCATCACCAGCACACACCACCACACCTCCCCACCACCCCTGAGGTGAACCCCCGAAACAAAATCCTGGCTATGCCACTGCCATTGGCATATGAGAATGTTGTCATTGTGGTACCATTCTAACAAAGGCTCATATGGTTACAGAACTCATTGCCCCTTAGGTAAGAACTACTGAATAACATTGTATTGTATTGCCATTGAAGATCATTAGGCTAGTGCAGATCAGTACTCTGGTTTTAAATTTAAAAAAAAAAGTTCAGTGAAAAAAATAATAATAAAAGCAGTTCTTAAGGTTTTTATGAAATATAAAATGATGCAATAAGTTTGGAAAATGTGCAAGCTGAAAGACTTTGAATCCGTACCTACTGTGCAATCAGGGGAGACAAATGGAGAATGCAAAGCACACACATAAACATTACACACAAGTCTCCTTACTTTTGCTGAAGTTATCAGTCATAATGCCTCACCCCTTAAGGTAGCCAAGATGATGACGTCAGGCCAGAAGCAGGAAGAATTCAGAGACACTGCAGGTACGGTGCAATGGCGTTTGCGCCGTTTTATTTTCAAACACAAAAATTAAATAAAACGTTTAAACAAAAACACTGCTCCCAGAGCAAAATCCTTAAATGCGCTTTACTTGCTCTTATCTGCTCCCTATTTTACTGCATTTAATCCTGTAATTTTTAGAGTACTGTAATCTGTCACAAGTGTTATTTAATCTGTAGTATTTTGTATCTAATTATATCCTGATGTAACTATCGCTGACACTGTTATCAGCTCCGTTATTGATTCGTATTTTGTTATATACTTGTACTTGCTAGAACTGAAGTCATTGTATTTTATCTTGCTCTTAATTGTATAAATACTTGTACTTTGATTCTTGAAATGTATTTTTGTTTACGACTGTAAGTCGCCCTGGATAAGGGCGTCTGTTAAGAAATAAATAAATAAATAAATAAATAAATAAATAATAATAATAATAATAATAATAATAATAATAATAATAATAATAATAAAACAGTCACAAACACAAAAACCATATAGGTCAGGCTGGGCAAACGCCTTCACTGTTCCTAAATTTAGATTTATTTTTAAACTCCTCGATCTCTCGCTCGCTCCGTTCTGTCGTACGAACAACCCACCCAGAGTGCAGAGAGCTGAAGGCTTTTATGCAGGTGACCATCTCCCGATTAGCAACAAATTAATCACTTAATTAATTCAGGAGACGGCCACCTTCTACACAAGGTTTTTAATTACTACTGGCAGAGGATGAGCTGCCGACCTCGCCTCTGCCAGAACACATTTAAATTAAAAACAATAACAAAGCATACCGCTTCGCCATCATATTAATAAATACATAAATGATAATAAAACAAAACAGATACAAAATAACACACACTAACACAGGGGAGGAGGGGTAACCCGTTCTAAAATAAATAAACAATTCATTTTTAAATCATAATACAAAACAAATACATTTTACAGCAGGGCTTTCCCCTGCCCCCTTTTCATGTGCAGGGCTTCTAACCCTGTCACAGTATACTTGACAAAAACAGTTGGTAATCAGTTTGGGAACTGCATGCATATTCAAATAGAGTTGTATTTAAACACAGAAAAGTGTGAAGTCTGAAAAATAAAAAGGCATCAATGCATTATTAATACTCTCTGTAAACAATACCTACATAGCAAAGGATTGTCACCAGAAAAGATCCTCCATGCTTCTGAAACATTTACATGATGGGGTATTGGGTTAATGATGCATCTTTATTACCGAAAGTAGCTAATGAGATGGTTTGCATCACTTTTGTAAGTGCTGTTATTTTAAAAACTTGAAAACAGCAGTTGTATATGACAAGGTCATTGTTAATTTAAAATTGCTGAATTTCAGTACACCTGTATATCATCTAACAAGAATAACATTAGTCATATTGTATTTCTTCAACTAAAAAAATAAGTTTTGCAGTGTATAAAGTGTATAAAGTGTAATAAAAATGTGTTGTACATTATACTGTACATTTTAATGCACAACTTTTATAATAATATATAATATCTTTACTTTTACATAGTGGACCATCATCACAAAGCGCACAAGGAGGTTAAGTGACTTGCTCAGGGTCGCACAGTGAGTCAGTCAGTGGCAGAGGTGGGATTTGAACCAGTGGCCTTCTGGTTACAAGCCCTGGACTTTAACCACTGGACCACACTGCATCCTTGCAAGTATTTAGTTGAAGCCCTTATCCAGATACCCCGTTCAGTATATTCCATGATTCAGTCTCAGGCTTTGTCCACACCAAAATAATTAAATAAGTACATAAATAGTAAGTACTGTTAAGTTCTAAAGGGCGAAAAGTACCTTCGTCTAAATCTATATGTTGTCTAAATCTAACGGCATGAAATACCAATGAAAGAAAAATGAAAGTTTGAACATTGTGGCAGGACAGGGCCCTGCTAATAAATAAATGTTTGTGGAGGTTGGTGTTTGGGTGAGTGTAACCTGTGGGTTAAAATTGTATGTTATTTGGTGGTAGTCAGTGAAGGCGAATGCCCAGACTAACAGCACTGTTCGTATGTATTATTGTTTTGTTCAAACCTTTTATTTTGGCCCTTGTGCCTGTTACTTTGTTCTTGTGTTTTTGTTTATGGTGTTTGTGACTTATTTTGTTAAACCTTTTTATTTTGCTCTGTGAGCAATGTTTTGCTTTACTTTTGTAGTAAAATAAAAGCAGGCCCCAGCGCTTAAACCCACAGTTACTGTCTCTGAGTCTCAATAACCCTTTGCCATCCCTGTCACAAACATCATTGTTTTCCAGTACTTGTTCATAATGGCAATGTGAAAAAAGGTACACCCAACCTAGTGACTCATAACACCAGCTTGGTCAAATTGCCATTTCTACAGGCTGATAATAACAGAGAGGACAGTGCTTAAGGCTGATAGAGCTTGGGATTTCAATGAACCACTACAAATCTGCTACCCTAAATGGGATGCCCTGCTGCTTGATGTTGCATTTGAGTGGTAAGGAGAGACAAATAGACAACCAAAAAGTGGAAATTGCTTTAATTTGCTCTTTAGCTGCAAGGCACATCTATGTAACCACTCTGTCAAAAACAATGAATCAATCCTTAGTGCCACCCTTTAACTGGAGAAGAGCAGGCAGCCAGACAAGATAGACAAATACATATCAACATGAATGTTAATGCGTCTCTGGCTAGCAGTGAAGCATAGAAGTTTAAAAAATGTTACGTGCGAAAACAAGATCCCTTGTCTTAGAATAAACAGACTATTTAGAAAAGACACTTGGAAACAACTTTGAAAAAAAGGGAGATGACTGAAGTCAACATAAACATGTCAGCCACTTAAAATCTAAAAAGCAGTGCCTAACTGTTCACACACTTGTAGCTCTCCATTCTGTGCAGTAAGTAAAGCCATTCACATAATCTCATCAGAGTTGAAAAAGTCTGTTTAAAATCTTAAACTCATTTGAAGTTTTATTTTTTCATCTAGTCAGATTAGCCAGTAATAATTTCTTCAAATCAGACATAACCCTAAATACAGTTGACTCCAGGGTCTATCAGAAGAAAATACCCCTCCCCCTCACTTTGTAGACCCAAACTTTATAATAATTATATAATTATACAATAATGTATACCTAAAGCATTATTATGTTGGCAGAAGCAAATGCATTTTAATTTAATAGCACACTAATGCTTTTTATCTAGCTCTGTGGTTCTCAAACTTTTTTGTTCGCAGACCACCTGGATTTTTTGTTTATCTCGGCGGTAACTGAGACTGGTAACTGAGACTAGCACTTCATTCATTGTAATTACAGTAATCCATCGCGTATCTGACTGCGGCAGGACCAGAGTAAGGGCGGATATGTAAAAAGGCGTATAAATGAATCCTGTTTTAAATATGATTATACACATGTTCATACAATTATTGTTTTGAGACTCAGCTTTTATTAGGTAGCTCCCCTAAATCCCTTGTTTAGAAAGATACAGGGTATTAATGCTAGTGACAGAGTAGCTGTCTGCCGTGTGGGTGCATGCATTCGCTGCTGAGTGACAGGCAGGAGAGCAAGACGGACGTTGAAGTTGATAGGCCCCACAGGCGAACAGGATTTATTGACATATCGACACACTGAGACTGAACAGCTCACGTGACACTACCAGCAATGGTAACTCACGGAGCACATACAACACAGTGTATGAAAACTTTGGTAGGAGCTACAATCTCTAAACTAATCTTCTCTGTTCAATAATAAACTAACGTTGCTGAAAAGATTGATCAGGGCAGATAAACAGTTATGGCGGATATGTGACGGATTACTGTGGTTACAATAAATGGAAACGTTGAAAACCTCCAGTTTAATGTTTACAACAAATAGAACCTTGCTTGAAGGACTATTTTTCTCCAAAGCAGAAGGATATATAATAGTTGTTTTAAATAAAATGTTATTAGCAGGATAACACTAGGGCTTATGCATTGTGTATGCACGTGTTATCCCTTACTTTACAAACTGCTGTGTTATGTGCAAGTGAGCGCAATACACGAAAACTCCCTATAAAAAATACATTTTAGACACTCCAAAACTATATACGAGAGAGTTTAGACCTTTATTAACGATATTCTCCATGTATGCATTTTCTTCCTGCTTCTGCAGCTAAGATTTTAAGGTCTCAAATTTAGAGTTTGCAATGGGATCTATAAACTATGCTGCCGCTTCCTTTCCGTAATTATGTAACCTTTCCACGGACCACCTGAAGGGAGCCGTCCGAACACAGATTGAGAACCACTGATCTAGCTCTTTTTATCCTGTGTGCAGTTTGCACCAGTTTCATGGGAACGTTAGAATCAAAATATTGTTACTAAGCAATTTAACTAACTAATTAACTAAGCAATTTAAAGGTTAATTTGCAAACTAATTTGTTACCAGTTTAGTCACATAAACAATGGTGCAAATTGCATTTGGTAAATCTGTCCTTGCATGCTTAATATATGATTGCAAAAATTACAGTACAAGAACAGTGAAATCTGTTTATAAAGACAACTGCAGGCTTTATGTGTATTTACAATGTATTGTGGACTTGAGACTACCATTCATTCAGTGTGCAAGTGGGTAAGCAATGTAGTCCTGGTCAGCCTTGGCTACTTAAAACAATAATAATAATAATAATAATAATAATAATAATAATAATAATAATAATAATAATAATAATAATGTATTTACCTAAATGAAAAGCCCTCCAGACAGTGCCACCAAAAAAGCTTCATCAGCTAAATACGGAAAATAATTTTATAAAACATTTGATATTTCAATTAAATACATTCTGTCTCGCTGTTTGCTTCTATTCAGTATTATATTAAACCACATTTAAACCACATGATATACCTTCAAAGCCCAGATGTTTCCACACAGTGCAATAAGATCCTTTTTTATAATTCTCCCCCTTTTTTAGCAAGGCAACGTTTCCCATCTGGCCATGCATTTGTGTTCCCATAGCGAGTTTCTGTATTATCGAGGGACTTATTAGGTAGCTGTATCATTCCAAGCACTCATACTAAGATAACCGTCATCTAGTCTTATCACTTGTAGACAAAAGCATGCAATCCAATAGGCTTCCATGTAATCCATCTCTGTCAGCCGCATTAAGGAAATTACCCGTCAGAAACATCATGGTTATTCTGTGATTAAACACAAACTAGAAAAAAAAACGCTCCAGGGTACAGAAAACAGAGACTCTGAAAGCAAAGCACCACACAACTGATTTTAATTGGGTGTCCTGCATGTTAATTGTGTGGCCACATGTATTTCAGATAGATCAGGAATAATGTTAATCTATATATAAAAAAGGGGGTGGGGGATGTCTCATATTGTAGCTCTGAAATTATATTGGAGTCATAATAGTATTCACTGTTGCAATATAAACTACATTTCCCAGCATTCAAGGCGGGTCAAAGGTTATACCAATGCACTGCTGTTCCCCTTTACAAATGTAAACAGTTACTACTGTTTTGGAAACTTGCATCACAAGGCTTAAGGACCCAGCGACTGCTTTTTCTTCAATTTCTATGTCTGAGTTTTAGTGTTTATGTCAGTGTTATTGTTGAAAATATTTTTGTATATGTTTTTATTCATCATTTCAGACATTTGGTTTTTATATATGTCTTTTTCTGCACCCTTTTTTTTCATTGCTTAAGGCTACCTAAAGTAGAGCCAGATTGCTGGCTTGGCATTGAGGAAAGTGAAAACCATACAGTGCAGAGCATTCGCTTTATTGTTTTAGCAGGTACAAGCAGACAGAATGCATGGACTCAGGCAGATATATAATGCAGATTGGTTCCATCTGTGCAGAAACAAGAACACACATTGATGATATGTTCTTGTCTTTTTTAGATAAATCGATGTCCCAGATACAAGGCTTCCTAACTGTAAGGAGAGTATAATGGGTGGATGTTAGCTCTAGTATTAATTAACCCTTTCAATGCTAAAACGAATAACCCACCATCCCCTACGTTCTATTAAAAGTTGGGTTTTATCATTTTATTACTAAATAAAATAAAAGCGATGGTATAAAAAAGAAATAAATTTTGCAAAATAATGCACCATCAAGCAATTGAAAGCTATTATCCAAAGTAAAATCATTTCAAAGGACAGAGGTTGATAGGAGAACACCCTACCGGTCCACACTAGACCAGTTCAGCTAGCTAGGTTAAACAATAAGAACACAGCAGCTTAGCTCAAAATCCAAGCTAAGTTCTTGCATATTGGCCACAGCCTCATTTACACCAATTTTGATCTGTATGAAGGGTTCTAAATGACTAAAATGAAACACAAATATACCTCAGGTGCTCGTAAAACTTAATTTTCAGATCTGAAAATGTTATAAAATGTATATCGTCTGACATCCCTGTTTTCAAGTAGTGCTGGGAACAAGTAATAGGAAAATATACCTTCTTTTATTTAACCCAGTGGAATCCTCTTTGGCCTTTAACCCTTTAACCAGAACCCCTGCTGAAACCATAAATCATTTTTCATATAAAATAAAAATATTTCTGTGTTACATTGCTCTATACTGCCTTGCCAGTTAGCCCTGTACAACACTGCCCAATAAAAATCAACAAAAGAGTCCACAGGAAGAATCAATCCCGCTGCATAAACATGGTTTAGACTTCCGACAAACATGCTCTTTGAACACTGACGCTCTACTCTATTAGGTCACTGGGGAAATGGGCTTCCCACTGAGAAGAAACATACTTCAATAGGCTTCTGTGTACAGACAATGTAACATTTTTGAAAATGGGCAACAGGTCAAGAGAGACACCAGATCAGCTATCACTACACATAATTGAGCCTCCATGACTAGAACGCAGGCACCTGCAGCTTGCGGCCGCTGATAAAAACACTGATTTTTAAGATGAGGCAGAAGGTTTTTAAAGTACTGACATCCTGAGTTTAAATTACAGACAACATGCCTTTTACTTCCAAGCAGGTTAAACCATCACAACAACTGGTTTTCCCCACATAAAAAAGTACTGCCCACATATATATTATATATTATACTTTGAGCTTCTGATTTTCGGTTTCAACTGAAAATTAAATCGGTGTATATCCAATAAGCACCGGAAAAACATTGGACATGGTTACTCAATTCACGTTGCTTGACCCCTTTCTCTATGAAAAAAATAATAAAATATCCTACAAAAAAAAATAAAATAAATAATAATAATAATTTCCCAGTGGAGCTGGGCAATGTTCCTGCTTCCTGACTTGCATCTCGCATTGATTTGTTCTGAATACTTTAAATCCACCCCAACTGCTGAGTGGCAGCAAATTCCTACATTTCTATTGGTGGATTGTAACACGCTTGCGAGATTGGAAACTGAGAATTATTCTTGCTCGTGAGATTTAAAGCTATATTACAGTTTGACAGGGAGTATTTACACGCTCATGGAATTTAAAACAAAATTGCAAATTGTGACAAAATGTAAAAAAATGCTTAAACACAGTATATTATTAGTACAGTATCGTGTTTTCGTTTAGTACTATAGCATTTCTTTTAGGGTTCTTTGGTCTTGGCTACGGTTTTTAAATCAACATGTCCTGTGATCATCTCCCCTTTAAAAGCGAAACATTTTACCTGTGACTTTAATTACAGAATCAAAAAATTTGTGTCGTTTTAAGGTAGATAGTGGACACCTTGGTTTACTGGACTGGTTAAAATATGATCAAACCACCTGTCTATAATTTAAAACGTTTTTAGGTTGGTATTTGGTTATTGGTTAATAAACGATGGATTAGTACATTGGCTGGTACTCTTTGGAGTTTCTTTTTCTATATGTGGAAGAGCAGATATAAATAAACTGGAACCCATGGCATTGAACGCTGATATACTCATGATTAAAACAGATCTCCACCCTTGCACTGTGAGTGAGCAGAATGCTGGGTCGCCTCTAGCTTTGGGACTACAGCGTATCTGCAGTATTCATAATGGATTGTTCAACTGTATAACCTTGTCCTGACCTTTCCCCAGGGTCCATCTCCCATTAAAGAAACAGGTGTCCAAACCCTCTGGCCACACGCAAAAGCACATTGTATTACATTAACTGTGTAAAGGGAAAGGGAAAGTTAAAGTAAAGGGTACAAGAGAAGAAGGTGGACTGCCTTCTCCTGCACTGCTCAAATGAATGCACACGGGCCAGGATAACATCTCAGGTGGTCTGGTTTTGCTAAATAAGAACAAGAAGGGTGGTCGCTTTCATGTTAAAACTGAGAACATAAGAAAGT
The DNA here is from genome assembly GCA_030684275.1 of Acipenser oxyrinchus oxyrinchus. Lineage (NCBI taxonomy): Eukaryota > Metazoa > Chordata > Actinopteri > Acipenseriformes > Acipenseridae > Acipenser > Acipenser oxyrinchus. Next base: position 26,232,811 of record CM060262.1, read on the forward strand.
TTACAAATGAGAGGAGGCCATTCGGCCCATCTTGCTCGTTTGGTTGTTAGTATTTTATTGATCCCAGAATCACATCAAGCAGCTTCTTGAAGGATCCCAGGGTGTCAGCCCCTGCTGGAACCCATGTAGACGTGCCAGTGTGAAAGGGGCTTTAGAGGAATGATGTATTGAGCATGCAGCTTGTCCCCACGGCTCCATTCTATTGCCACGAGAACCTGAAGATTCCCACTGGATTATTCTATTTATTCAGTCATATATTTGAACCCTTGTTATAAATACTGTTGCTGAAATACATTTGCTTCAACTAAAAGGTGCTAAAACCAGAGCTATTGTTGATTCCAATGCAATACCAAGTAACAACAATTTCAATGCTATATCAGTTTTGCAATACCAAGTATTAACAATTTCAATGCTATATCAGTTTAGTTTTACTAATAACAAACAAATGTTGTTTTTTTCTATAATTTTTCAAAAAATAGACCTTGCATCTTTTAGGGGCCTTCAAAACAATGAGATATAACCTTTGAAACTTGCATGAATTGAAGGAATGAAAAAGAATGACTGTTCTCAAAGTACACATGAATACATTTCATATGTACATTCATTATTTCTCAAATGAAATAAGGTGTAATAAAAATGAAAAGAGACTTTTTGCTCCTTGTGACAGATTTTATTATTGTGTTTGTCACCTGCCATAGGGGCTGCCAAAGAAAATTATAGATGGCCGCTACTAGCAACAATAAACAAAGACAGTGTTAACAGAACCACTAAACCTAAAATAACTTATTAGCAGTATCACCTTTATAGGAACCATGATAAGCCGAGTTATACACTATTAAAACTGTTCCTTTCTACATGCTACCACACTTGGATTAGAAATAAATATGTATTGCATTGTCTGTCTTCTATACCACTTATATATGCCAGCAACTATTCAACGATCTGCCTCATGTTGCAATCAGACAAGAAGACTAGCTGACCTACCCAGCTTTTGTGAGTGCTGATACAAACCATATTTAACACAGCATTTTTTTTTTTTTAAAACACAAACTTTTCAGTTGAACCAAAGCAAAACATTTTGCAAAACATCACTGCAGTTTAGTGATATTTTGCTCAGAAACCTCCACATTCATTGGTTTCACTGTATTCCTCTAAGTAACAGTTCAAGAACTTGATTCTGGTCTAAAAATAAAAGGAAGACATGGTATTCCTTCAGCAACCTTCAACAAGCTGCTACAGACTACATCTATCATGTTTGAGCATTTCACATCTTTGATTAGACACTTGCATCATATGTTCTGTTCTAAATAAAGCAAAATAAAATAAAATACCACTCACAGTTAGGACCCTTAGGCTACGTACACACACAGGCTAAATGCGGTTGTGAGTTCACCTTTTGCTCTTAATACGGTTTGTATACACACATACAGTTCGGTTACAAAGGGCAGCGCAAACCGCACTAGTTAATCCTTTTCAGAGCAAGTATCGAGTGCAGTTATTAATTCAGTTCGGGTAGTTAATGCGCACTGTGTGTGTGTATTACAACTGCACTAACACAACCGCAGTTGATGCTCGGTAGACTACCACGCAAGCAATGATGTCATTGTCTCAACAAACTCCTGGCACATGCGTAGATTTTTAATCCAGTTAGTTGGATGCCACTGGAGTCGTTCCCACCAGCCTTCTGGTCGGAAGATTGCCCAAACATTTCGTTCAATCGTCATCGTACTGCTTATTGTTAATACTGCATTTAGCAGTGCAGAAAAAGCAAAACGGCGTCTCCACTGGCTTTGCAAAAACGAGCATATCTGAGCTTGACGAGCTCTCGATCGATTGCCGGTGTCTACTGTGCTTTCTTCAAAAAAAAGCCAAAACAAAAACACAGCGTCCATGTTGTCACACAAAACCTCATGATCGGCATGTAATGATGGCCCGAGTTCAGTGGTTTGTTTAAACAGGGAGTCACTCACTTTAGTAATGAAAAGTGTGTGTGTACAAAGGTGTGTTGTCGAGCCAACTTAGAAACCTTAATCCTTATACTTGTTTGTTGCTCATGGTGCTTTTTACATTGTGGCTTACCTCCCTTGATCTCAAGGCTTCTTGGTTGCCCCAGCCCTATGGAACTCACATTTGCAAGCTTCAAGAGATTCACTCTTTACCTCGATTCCAATTTTCATTAAAGACTTATCTGCTTGATCAATGGAGCATGGGCTTATTAATGCAAAACTGAAGGGGAAATAGCTTTTAACCCAGCCTGTGCTCGTTCAGTTATGTATATGGAATTTGTAAAGCACCTTGGGATATTAACTTAAAGATAGGTACCTTATAAATGGAAATGTAGTTTTTTATGATTATTACCATTAACACTATTGGATGGAAGCCGTGTTTCCAGTTTGGCATCTGTAAATGTTAATAAGAGACCGTATCAGTCTATTGAAAAGAGCAGCGATGCACAGAAAGGTCAGGTGGAGGTAAAGAAAGGCAGTGCACGCTTAAGGGGATACGAAGCACAACAAAAATAATCTGACAGAGCAGCTTAAATGCGTTCCGGAATTTAAAATAAAGAATACAAAGAAAAAAAAAATCCAGTCACTTTGTATTTATTTAAACAGTTCACAGATTTGGGAATGTTCCGGATACTGATCCAAGATCATTTTTAAAAACCTTTGTACTTACCGGAGTGACACTCTATATGGAGTTATATGCTAGAAGCTATAAATGGAAATAGTGTTACACAATATTGGCATAGAAAACACAGCATGGCTCCTATATTGATTGTACAAATTATTTATTAAAAAACTGTGGTATTGGTGTCCATTATCACCACTTAACCCTACTGAAAAAAAACCTTGCAATGCCTGCAAAGGCTGAAACACTTGATTCCACCTCAACTCCATCATTGTATCTGTAGTCTGATTTTGTGAGTGACAGTGTTTTGGATCATTCATAAGTGAAGGCATGGCAGCAAAGAGCAGACTGCTAGGGCTTTTTTGTTCGTTAGTCAAAGCGGCTTGTTTGTACTAAACAGTGTTACGTTAACAATCAAAAACAACTTGCAGTTTAAGGGATCTTAAACGTGAAAATTAAAAACAACCACGTTACGGTAGTAGTGCAAACATGCCTTTTGAAACTGGAATAATAGTGCTAGAATCACTGACACACGCATACAAGCTGATGCATTATGTTTCCTGTAACGTAACAGGAACATCAGTGATTTACTTGTCCAGGTGGTAAATGATCTGTTCATGGCTGCAGATTCTGGAGCATTATCCATCTTGGTACTCTTGGACCTTAGTGCTGCATTTGACTCAGTCAACCATGATTTTCTTAATAGTCTGGAGACATGTGTTGGTATCTCCGGCACTGCGCTGTGCTGGCTTAAATCTTATCTGTCGGACAGGAAGCAATTTGTTTCGATGGGGGGTTATTCGTCCAATTCCAAGTCCGGTTTCCACAGGTGTCCCACAGGGCTCTATTCTGGGGCCTTTGTTATTTAATATCTATATGCTATCACTTGGCCAGATAATTCGTCGCATGGAGTTAGTTTTCACTCTTATGCCGATGACAGTCAGATTTATTTTCAAACTAAACCTGACACCACAGTAGCTGTTTCTGTACTTTCACACTATTTGGCGGAAATTAAATTATGGATGCAACAGAATTTCTTGCAGCTAAATTGCAATATTATTATTATTATTATGTATTAGTATTATTTATTTCTTAGCAGACGCCCTTATCCAGGGTGACTTACAGTCGTAAACAGAAATAAATTTCAAAGAATCACAGTACAAGTATTAATACAATTAAGAGCAAGATCAAATACAATTACTTTGGTTCTAGCAAGTACAAGTATATGACAAAATACCATTCAATAACGGAGCAGATAGCAGAAAGACAGAGGTTATGCTGCTTGGTTCTCCGCATCAGTTGAGTAATATGGGGAGCTTCAGTTTGGTTAATTGATGGGCTTGAAATTAGAGATAGTTTTGAAATGAGAAATCTCAGTGTTATTTTTGACATGTTCAAAATGTTACCAAGGTGTCCCTTTTTCACCTGCGTAACATAGCCTACTTAAGACCTATTCTCCCTCTATCTGATGAGACTTGTGCATGCCTTTTTCTCCTCTCCACTTGATTACTGCAATGCCTTGCTTGTGGAGCCTCAAAACATGCTCTTAACAGGCTACAGTATGTTCAGAACTCAGCTGCTCGAGTCCTAACTAGAACTAAATCATTTGAACATATAGCACCTGTTTTGGCGTCCCTGCATTGGCTACCGGTTACGTTCAGAATTTGTTTTTAAAATATTACTCTTAACATATAAGGCCTTGAATGGTTTGATGCCAAGTTACATCCCTGATATGTTAATTGAATATACTCCTGTGCGAAACCTGCGATCTGCTGATGCGGGGCTCTTCAGAGTCCCAAAAACCAGGCTCCGGTCTATGGGAGATAGGGCTTTCTGTTGCTGTGCACCTAAGTTATTATTATTATTATTTGTTTATTTAGCAGACGCCTTTATCCAAGGCGACTTACAGAGACTAGGGTGTGTGAAATAGGCATCAGCTGCAGAGTCACTTACAATTACATCTCACCCGAAAGACGGAGTACAAGGAGGGTAAGTGACTTGCTCATGGTCACACAATGAGTCAGTGGCCAACTTGGGATTTGAACCGGGGACCTCCTTGTTACAAGCCCTTTTCTTTAACCACTGGACCACACAGCCTCCTTGGAATGCATTTTTTTAAAATTGGCATTTCAGCCTGTGTAAGGAACTGTCTTTTTATGAGTGCAGAGTACTTGTGTTTTGTGTGTTTTGTTTTGCTTTGTATATAGCCTGCTGTGATTATTTATGATTATGTCTTATTGTGTTTTTATTACGTCTATCGCCTGCTGTGATTATTTATGATTATGTATTATTATTCTTGGACTGTAAAGCGTTTTGAGATGTGTCGCATGAATTGCGCTATATAAAATAAAGATTAATATTATTATATTATTATATTTACTTACTGACCATCATATTATTGCATCAGACACATATTAAGTGGCTCAACATAAACAAAATGCTTTTGGAAGCAGCGTTTCAATGTTTTAAAGTGAAAGTAAATTCCATGCGCTTGAGTCAAATCAGACTGATAGCAAGCAAATCTTACTGGATAATACGTTTAAAGAAAAAAAGTTTGATGTTGAAACATAGGTTACTGAGCGATAAATACAACTTTCCTAGTCAATTCTGCCACCTAGCTCACGATAACAAAAACAAAACAAAAAAACTAAAAACAGTATGCCTGCTCCATCTGTTTTACTGCATTCTGTACAGTCTCATTTATCTGTTCCACCTGGGCTCTGCCATAACCAGCAAGCACAGCTAAACTACTTCATTAAGCCCAGGTAATGCTGCATGTTTTTAATGAAGGACGAGCTCACCAGAGGAGTTCATTCAAACCTGCTGTGAATAGAAAACCTGTCATTTATAAATGAACTTAAATTCTGATAGATTCCACAGACTGCAGTCTATTTTGCAGCACTTAATCCTTTAACCGTCGTTAACGCTGTAATATATTCCCCTGGATTTTACCTTCTATGTAGGGAGTAGTAAATCTACCTTATCCAGCCTAAACCTGTAATTAGTGGGAGGTAGTTTCTATTTTGCTGCTCAACATCATGAATAATAAATAGATGTTGTTTTTCCTACTGGTTAGGAAAAATATGACCTGCATCACAAACCACACTCTGAAAGTGGTGCTGCCTCAATGTGTCTGTGTTTTATTTATTTATTTATTTATTTATTTATTTTTTAATCTTTTAACTGTGTGATAGATTTGGACTTTTCACCACTCAGACTGAGTTCAGTGATCTCAAGCACAGCTTTATTTTTGTTAAACATCACCCCTTTAGGGTGTTATTATAAATCTTTAATTCAAATGTTTGTTTGTTTTTTTGTTTTTTTTTGTTTTTACCGAGACCTGTCTGTATGTGACAATCTGAAACAAAAACACTTTGGAAATGTGGAAAACTGGCAAGTTATCAAAAGTGCCCAGCCATTTAACACGGAGATATCAAAAACACAAGCCAAGTTTCAAGAAACCATTGGGGCAACCATGCCCAGCACAAAGTAAAACCGATGGGGGCCACTTTAAATGGCTGGGCACTTTTGATAACTTGGTATTTTTCACTTATATGTTGGTAGAAAAAGGAGAAGGACATTTTTACTTTACTTTGGCAACTTATTTCTCTTACTGTATGACAGGTATTGAGTTTTTTTTAATTTTTTTTTTTTACATTTCACCTAAGAGCATTAGGAGCTACAAATTAAAAGTGAAATGGTGCTTTTGGCTGATTTACTTTTGCTGCGCCAATACCCTGAAAACACATCAACTATCCTTGCTGTATAGAGAGTCTGGAAGTTCTCGAGCTTCACTACCGTTCCTCTCCATAAACTGCTATACAAGTTAAAAATGTAAACGTTTTGTATTGATACCTCAGGATTGTATACACCTTTTTATTTTTAAACTGTACAACTGTACGCATTCCATTGAATAACCTAGATGTAAGATTAAATAGCATTGTTTTGTTAAATGGCTTAAGAAGCTCAAAATAAGAAATGTATTTTAAAAAAGGTTTTCTTTTTCTTCTTCTTTGAGTAACAGGATACATTTTTTATGATTACACATAAATCATGGCTACTCCCTAAGTCAAGACTGACAGTAAACTGGGATGCATGCCTGTTATCAAATTAACGCAATTTACAAAAAAAAATATTTTGTATGAATATGTTTGTTTTTTGTGTATGAATATGTTTGTTTTTTGTGTATGAATATGTTTGTTTTTTGTGTATGAATATGTTTGTTTTTGTGTATGAATATGTTTGTTTTTGTGTCTGAATATGTTTGTTTTTTGTGTCTGAATATGTTTGTTTTTGTGTCTGAACATGTTTGTTTTTTGTGTCTGAATATGTTTGTTTTTTGTGTATGAATATGTTTGTTTTTTGTGTATGAATATGTTTGTTTTTGTGTATGAATATGTTTGTTTTTGTGTATGAATGTTTGTTTTTGTGTCTGAATATGTTTGTTTTTTGTGTATGAATGTTTGTTTTTGTGTATGAATATGTTTGTTTTTGTGTCTGAATATGTTTGTTTTTGTGTATGAATATGTTTGTTTTTGTGTCTGAATATGTTTGTTTTTGTGTCTGAATATGTTTGTTTTTTGTGTATGAATATGTTTGTTTTTTGCTCTAAGCTTTACTTTTATGTATATTTGACTGATCATTTTTTTCCATTTCATGAGGAAAATAAACTAAAAACGATTTCAATAATTCATCAGATTCTTTAGCTCTTAACTTTATAGACTGTTCTGTTTTTTTCTGTTCTATAAGTTATTTTCAAAATTTGACAGGAAAATAGGACATATTTTTAATAGATAAAAGTAAGACCTATTTTCTTAAAGAGCGAGGCTCTAAAACACACCAAGACTAAATTATTACAATGCCACAGTTATTAAATTGTACCACAGCAGCGTTTATCAGTAAAGTATTCCACAGGGAAACATTTTACCACTGGGGGTGTAAAAAAAAACAAACATGCTTTAAATTTATTACAGAAATGGGAAGTAGAAAAGTAAATATATTATAAATAGCACGCTTTCTGATTTAAAGTTACCCAAGGGTATGTTAAAATAAAAATGGAATGCTATTATTGCTTTAGATAGAGAAAAAAAAACATATAAATATCAAAAGCAAACTCGAAAGAAAAAAGAAAAAGAAATCAAGGAAATATCCAAAGTCAAGATTCAGAACCTTAGGAAAATTGATTTGGGGAAAATATACAATTAATCAAACAATTAAGGGGTATTCAAAGACGTGTATATGTGCAGAGACACTTGTTTCCAGTAAGCATAGTCAATCACATACCACATTGATGTATGGAGTGTGGACCCAGCATAGGCTGTAATGTCATACATTTGCATATTAGTATCATTTGACCCCTCGCTACGTACCTGTTTTGCATTAGATGACTCCAGAGGGATGGTAAGCTTTATTTCAATGTAAGATTCATATATTTGTAACACTTAATATAAACACTCTGAATGCTCCTTTATTGATGTGTAGTCTTGTGCTTAGGTATATCTTTTCTATTTGCTACACTGCAGTGCAGTGCATGCTGTTCAAGAAACACCCTTTTCATTGGACTCAGCTTTACAGATTACAGTGTCCTCAACAGATATATTGCACTGTTTTCCTTCTGGTTGCATTCCCTATTCACATGCTTGACTAGCAGACATATGGTGTATTTTACCTGTGTCACAGTAGACAAGTAGCTTGTACATATGCATAAGGGAATTGAAAAACAAAATATGAATGACTGTTTGCAGAGGTGTTCAGATATGTCTTTCCTTTCCTTAACCTGCACTGATGAGGATACTTCAGCGTCTGTCACTCAAAGCACTCAAACTGCTGCAATGCAAAGACACTGAATGCTTTATTAGTAAATCAAGTTATGGCATAAGGCATAATCCATATTTACAGTAAGTGACAGGTTCATGATACAATATTATGCACTCTACTGTCATTATATAACATTCAGTTAGGATTGCTGTCTCTGATATAAGGCTAGGTCACTAGCTTGTCTTCTGTTCCCTGTGCTGCATAATGACCAGCTCATTACAGTGTTCAGAATGCTCTGCTCCTGCAGAAAATGTTATAATGAGGGTGGAATGTTCTAATTTTGCAAGTAGAAGCAAACCTATGTAGAAGATGAAAGCACGGATCCTTGCCAGTACCATGCACATGTAAATCAAGAATGATCACATGCACAGAAAAACAGAAAAACAAAAAAGTGGGGAGAACTTTGAATGCTTCCTATTTATCCAACAGCATCAGTGAAGAGATCTATCATACACCAACTCCATGTGTGTTTTATTATTTACCTGCTGGCTGGTCTACATGGGTCATTACACACTAAAGGGCAAATGTTGTCATTTTTAATACCAGAAGTAATGTTAAGGATACTGTCATTTTCAGTGCATAACACATACCAGTGAATGAGGTGCACTGTGTACATATTTACCTATAAATAACTATTAAGAAGTATTATGTAAGTGCAATTAGTTTCCTTCTTTTTTTATTTTGGTTAACATGGACTAATTAATGGGAGTTGGTAAATTAGCAAAGGAAAACATTCTCCTGCTCGTGGCCCAGATGTGAAGAGAGTTGCCTCACCTCCTGCTGCAGTAAATGCGTATTACGCAATCTTGTTATTTAACATTTCTACTTCAGTAATCTGCATTAGTCTGCTGCCTTTTCAAGATCACAATTCATTGTGTTAAAGACATGATGTAATCCTTTCCCAACTTATTCATCTATGGTTTAGTCAAGTTTAAAGTTTACAGTAGTCTATTACAGGCCTAAACAAGAAGCATGCTGCCATTTAGATGACTTGGATTATAAAATATTTAATGATTGCCATTACACTTATTGACCTATCTGGAGTGAGTCTATACATTATGGTCCATTTTCCTTTGAAACTATTGATTTTGATTATACTTATGCATTAGCTGTTATCAGAGACCATTTACTTTTTTTTAACCTTTATTAGCTCCGCTATTGAGAATGTAATAAGGGTAATGTGGTCATCCCTGAGTAGTTAGATTTTATTATTTTGTTTTAGTTTTATTTTATTTTAATGGTAAGAAGCTGGTGATGATGAGGTCACGCTGGGACAAAGGCACATTTATTCTCTTAATTATTAAGTTAAGATTCAATGGTTTAATATAATAAATTACATTTTACATGAATAGTGCATTAAGTGGAAATAGGTTAAAAACTGGCAATTTAGCACTTGTGGCAAGGTTGGTGACAGGTTGCAGAGGAACATGATAGATCTCATATTTTCAAATGCAATAAAGCAACCTCATTTTTCTCATCAATATCTTCAGCCATTGTCGTTCTATATACAGCATCCCCCATCTAAAGGAGGAACCACTGATAAAATGGTATTACATCTAAGTGTACAACCATCACTTAAGGAACAGGGTCTGGTGAGTGTATGAGGCACCTTATTGTTGAGTTCACCCAGCCTTATGGCTATTTCTATTACAATACAAGAAGTAAAATATTGATTTAATATGAGGGTTCATGCTGGCTGATGTTTGCCTTTCTGGGTGGACTGAGATTGTTAGAGTAGGCAGCATCGTGAGAAATCAAACATTTCCACGTTCTTTCTTGCTATTTTGCTGTTTAAATATCGAGGAGACAGTGGGGCTGGAGTTCATATTCAATTCAAACATTGCAAGGTTCTGTCAAGTGCCTCAGTCAGAGCACAGCAGTCAGTTCTTACCCAGATAACCTGACCGTTGAGCTTCATTGAATGGAAGAATCTACTTAAATACTAGTAATCCCGTGTGCTACCGTATCAGGACTACTAGACAATATCTGATGCAAATGTATTGTGTTAACGACAACGCTGTGCTTTGCTAAATGTTCTGTTAAGGTTTCTTCAGGGTAATGCACTGGTATTACAGTATATCCCTAGGTATTTGTCATACTTTCCTGTAGGTTACACTGGTTAAATGGCTGTGCTTCTTTTGGACCCAACCAACCTTCCAAAGAACACTGGAAAATTGCATTGCTTTATTCAGCTATTAGTGCATCACTACAGCCAATAACTTGTTATTTTAAGTAACATTGATTGAATTATGTTTTATTTGCTGAATACATTTTTTGTCAGTCCAACAAATGTATGTAGACAGAATGCAAACTCTATGAAGATCATCCAGAGATCTTCACTCAGGAGTGCAAACTGAAACTAATTGACCCCCCTTTAACTTCTGATTTATGTAGCTAGCCTTTCTTCCAGCCTAATAGAATTTAGCTAAGAAAAAAAAACTAACAAAGATGTTCTATTAATTGAACGCAGTTGTCTTGACCTTCTGCCGTCTCATCTACATTGTATTAATGAAAAATGACAGAAGACAATTAGCATTTAATATGGAAATGAATATATTTAACTGATACAATCAGCACTGAGAGATCTAATTGGGAACCAGATATGAATGATACTGGCTATTGAACATGAGATGTGTGTACAGTAGGATGCTATCTATATACTTCCAGTCACATGATTTTTCCAGGCGTTACAGTATGCAAGCTAAGTAAAAAGCAAATGCAATTCTCCTCCATGCACGATACGCAAGCATGCACATTACTGTACTTTCATACGTGAAAAAAAGTTAAGTGACACAGCAGATAGAGGTCCAAGGCCAGACCTGAAACCCTACCTTTGTTCTTTCTGTGGATAAAACATTAGATGTGAGAGCAACTAAACTGGTATTTCAACAGAACAGGTAGGTATGTTCCATACTTAGCTCAAATACAGTCAATCAAAGCAAGAGTGGGCTGTGAATCTACAGAAGGGTCCTTTGTAAACCAACCTGCAAAGCTTCCCTATCCATGCATATAAGGGGAAACACAGGTGACAAGCATGCTTGCTCTAAAATATAGCATTACCTTAGTGAATCTCAGATTAAAAAAAGAAGCATCAACTAATCTTAAGGTCCAATGGTGATCTTCAAATAAAATGATCTTATTTCCTTGCTGGTGACTCTGGCTCCTGTGTTGAAAACATGCAACATAGGTCTGGGACTGAAACTGATTTTTTAAAATTCGGATTACTTATTAATTTCGGAAATTTTGTGCCCAAACAATTCTGCCCTAGTTTTTTAGGATCTTGGAATGCTGGATAAAAAGGTGACGTTATATATTGTTCTGTATTGACTTACACACGTTCTGGCAGTCCTCTTAAAATGGAAACAAGTGGAGTGTTGCAGTAACTGCACACCAGTGTAGCTTCACCTTAGTTCCAACCGTATGCTGGAAATACAAGGTTTTGAACAGAAACATTATGAACTCTACATTGAAGACAGTAATGTATCTTAGCCAAGTGGTGCATCATGCAGCTGATCTACTGATGTAGTTGATATACTCACTGACTCCCAACATGGAGTCCCGGACCTATGATGATTTAATGAAATGGAATGTACTTGACTTGTGATTGAGTCTTGAGATATTTTTTCCTATGCCTAATGTTCCTATGTTCCTGCTGTGTCGTACTGCTAGTTCTGCTTGTGGCATTCCACATTAAAACCTCAGTCACTATGGACCATGTCTGTAATAAATAGTACCATTTAAATATTTATATATATATATATATATATATATATATATATATATATATATATATATATATATATATATATATATACAGTACTGTGCAAAAGTTTTAGGCAGGTGTGAAAAAAAGCTGTAAAGTAAGAATGCTTTGAAAAATAGACATGTTAATAGTTAATAACAAAATGCAAAGTGAGTGAACAGAAGAAAAATCTACATCAAATCAATATTTGGTGTGACCACCCTTTGCCTTTAAAACAGCATCAATTCTTCTAGGTACACTTACACACAGTTTTTGAAGGAACTCGGCAGGTAGGTTGGCCCAAACATCTTGGAGAACTAACCACAGTTCTTCTGTGGATTTAGGCAGCCTCAGTTGCTTCTCTCTCTTCATGTAATCCCAGACAGACTCGATGATGTTGAGATCAGGGCTCTGTGGGGGCTCCTTGTTCTTCTTTACGCTGAAGATAGTTCTTAATGACTTTCGCTGTATGTTTGGGGTCGTTGTCATGCTGCAGAATAAATTTGGGGCCAATCAGATGCCTCCCTAATGGTATTGCATGATGGATAAGTATCTGCCTGTACTTCTCAGCATTGAGGAGACCATTAATTCTGACCAAATCCCCAACTCCATTTGCAGAAATGCAGCCCCAAACTTGCAAGGAACCTCCACCATGCTTCACTGTTGCCTGCAGACACTCATTCGTGTACCGCTCTCCAGCCCTTCGGCGAACATACTGCCTTCTGCTACAGCCAAATATTTCAAATTTTGACTCATCAGTCCAGAGCACCTGCTGCGCTTTTTCTGCACCCCAGTTCCTGTGTTTTCGTGCATAGTTGAGTCGCTTGGCCTTGTTTCCACGTCGGAGGTATGGCTTTTTGGCCGCAAGTCTTCCATGAAGGCCACTTCTTACCAGACTTCTCCGGACAGTAGATGGGTGTACCAGGGTCTCACTGTTTTCTGCCAATTCTGAACTGATGGCACTGCTGGACATCTTCCGATTGCAAAGGGAAATAAGCATGATGTGTCTTTCATCTGCTGCAGTAAGTTTCCTTGGCCGACCACTGCGTCTACGGTCCTCAACATTGCCCGTTTCTTTGTGCTTCTTCAAAAGAGCTTGGTCAGCACATCTGGAAACCCCTGTCTGCCTTGAAATTTCTGCCTGGGAGAGACCTTGCTGATGCAGTATAACAACCTTGTGTCTTGTTTCTGTGCTCAGTCTTGCCATGGTGTATGACTTTTGACAGTAAACTGTCTTCAGCAACCTCACCTTGTTAGCTGAGTTTGGCTGTTCCTCACTCAGTTTTATTCCTCCTACACAGCTGTTTCTGTTTCAGTTAATGATTGTGTTTCAACCTACGTATTGAATTGATGATCATTAGCACCTGTTTGGTATAATTGTTTAATCATACACCTGACTATATGCCTACAAAATCCCTGACTTTGTGCAAGTGTACCTAGAAGAATTGATGCTGTTTTGAAGGCAAAGGGTGGTCACACCAAATATGGACTTGATTTAGATTTTTCTTCTGTTCACTCACTTTGCATTTAGTTAATTGATAAATATAATCTATTAACATGTCTATTTTTGAAAGCATTCTTACTTTACAGCATTTTTTCACACCTGCCTAAAACTTTTGCACAGTACTGTATATATAATTTATGTACACATAAATAAATTTTGGCTCTTTGAGCTAATCTATATATATATATTTATTTATATTATTTATATATATATATTTATTTATGTACACATACAGTAATCCATCGTGTATCCGCCCAAATCATATCCGCCCTAACCGTTTATCTGCCATGATCAAGCTCTTCAGCACAGTGTATATGTGCGTGAGTGAGTGAGTGAGAACCAGAGCTAGGGTTGGACACCGAAGAGTGAGTGAGCAAGTCGAAACCGATGACAGCCGGTGTTTGTTTATTATTGAACAGAGAAGATTAGTTCAGAGACTGTAGATTCCACCCTTACACTGGTCCCACCGCAGTCGGATATGTGACAGACTACTGTATATATATTTATAAAATAGCTTGGATAAATTAAGTGCTGTGATTGGCTGAACATGATCACATGACCGTGTGGTAATAATTGTCTTACTGCACGGCTATGACATCACAGACCAACTCACTTACCTGATCTATTAATATTACTAAGCCTTAGTAATAATAATTAAGGATACATAATACATTTCTTCTTTTTTCCTTAAAAAAGCTAGTTTGTGTAATTATTTTCAATAATTTTTTTTTGCCATTTTATAAGCAAAATAACCCACTCCAGGGTGTGAGGTAACACAGTTATTACCACACTTCCTGGGTGGTTGAAGGCACTCGGCATAGGGTCTCGTGCCTCACAACGCACCTAGGGCATGCGCTAATAATTGTCTTACCACACACACTGTCGTGGGTTATTTCTTACATAAACTATAAGGCATGTACCATGCTATTTCAGTACTTGCTGGAGGTGTACAGTACATTAACTGTTGGTAGTTTATACAATTAAAATATAGAACATATCAAAGTAGAATTCACTCTACTATCGTCTCCCAAAGCTTAGGTAGGTTTACCTGCCAGAGATCCGTCCTCCCACTTTGAAACTGTATTACCACTAAATTACAAAAATGTATTATATAAAATGTAAAATTGTATGTAAAATTGTATTTTAAATGATCTGGCCCAAGACAGCTTGCACATTGAGTGCAACATTTTGAAAGAGATGAATTGAGAATACAATAGTAAAACCCTTCATGCTCGCAATTGACTATTCCCGATACATCCAGTATGTTCCCTGCATCAGGAATCACTTGTACACATTAGGCTTTAGTGCATAACACAACTTTGTGATTTGTGTCAAATTAATCTTTAAGGGTAATACAGAGCACAGACAAGGAATACAGACCATTTGATTAATAGTCCAAATGTGTCGCTAAAACGCAAATCAGATATCATGTGGTTATATATCACTAAAGAGATGCGGAAATGCAGTATATTCTTTATAAATCCAGAGACTGGCCCTTAAACATGCACCCTGCCCCTTTAATGGCTGTGGAGATTCGACAGAGCCCACAGTGTAATTGCATATTGCTAATTGAAAAATGTTAATCGTGTCATATTCGAGGGCAGACAGGGTTAAATTGGTAAAACTGCAATTCATTTAGGACCTTATCTCTTGTTAGAATGAACCAGATGATTAATCCTTGATATTCTTTAGGGAGTCAGAGAATATCAGCAATTAAATTAACAACTACAAAGTTTATGCTCTGGGATTCGAAAAATGAAAGACAGAGACACTTTAATATTTCACAAGTTGTTACCTTAATTATCTTCTTATTGCCTCTGTCTCTTCTCCCTAATTACAAAAAACACACCCCATAGTACTGGAGGAACCCTTAATTTGCGCTAGCTCGGCAACTGTGTAAGAAATGTCACCAGAGCTACAAAAGTCATAAATCTTACTTTGTGCATGCTCATTGAGAATACATTGTTCTGCTGTACCTAGTCACAGCGTTCATACTGCAAAGTGCTGACAAATTTCCATTTCCCTACAAACAATCTATAACGTCCATCAATTCTCTGAGCTGTAAAAAAGGCTTTGCCATAACAACAAAAAAAGGCAAAAAAACATGCATAAATAAGGAGAAACTTTTCTGTCTGAATTCCTTTATACAGTATACTTACTTCATAATATTAAACTATTATTATAATGGTAGTAGCATATAGTACATAGGGCCAGATAATCAAAGTCTGGACACCAAAATTAAATTTGCTTCCTTTTTCAGGAAAGGAAAATCCAAATTGTATTGTTAAAAAACTGTTCACAAACACCCTTTGACTTCTTAAATGAATCTTCTGAATTGCTTGTTACTAGTTTTGTAACATTAATAGATTTGCCTTTCATAAAAATGGTACAAATTACCTTTGATACAGTGCCTTGATACAGTACAAAGGTGAACGTAAAATAAATCATCAATTCAATGAAATTAATAAATGTGCTGTCTGGTACATGTTATCCAGGAAGCAGAGAAAACCAATGGTGTTTTTATTGCACTATCGATGTCTTGTGCTGTGTCTGCATCTCTGACTTAATCGACCATTTGAGGGGGCTGTCACCTTTCTACTGCCATTTTGATATGATGCAGATCGGGTGATGTTGACTAATGGTGACTTTATTTATGTACGTAATTTGTGTGAGGAGACTCTATTTATGGTTACTGCCTATGGTTAAATACCTTTGATACAGTTACAGTAAAAACTGTAGTTCATTTTTCATTTGCAGTGTTTGTGAAAATTGACCTCAGGAAGGCTTAATGTTGTTCTGGTTGTAATAAATAGGATGTTAAATTTAGATCTGGCATACAGTAGAATTAAGCGAATTAGTACTATCTGAGCGGTACTAATTGTAAATCAATTGCAGTTCAGTTATGCATACCGTATATGTTATAAACTGTATTTTAAAGAATACCACTCAGAATCATTGAAAAGGATGGTCATAAGTCCAATGTCATGAAACCTGTTTTTCAAAATATAGATTTTTGTTTTAGCAATCATACTTAATGGCCATCTTTGTTGACCTACCTGGAATATGACTTTCTGGCTCTGAGGGGAAGATAGCTTAATCAAGGAGTTTGACTAAAATGCACCAGCTATGGTGACAGAATATGAAGAAGTAATGTGTTACTGTGTCATCCACAGTTTTTCATAAACACAAAAGTTTGTAATCTTGGGCAGTTCTACATGGATTGCGAATTGCTGTGTTTAAATCTGCTCTGCCAAAATTACTTTTATAAAATATCAGTGTAGATGTCAATGTATGACAGCTGTAAGCAGTGTGAGTAAAAAGACAAGCGCATAGCAGTCAACTAATATTATCAAAATATTATCATATTTTATTCAGATGGAGATTATATTTTTAAAAATCAAACATAATAATAATAATAATAATAATAATAATAATAATAATAATAATAATAATAATAATAATAATAATTGTTGCAGTAGTCATAATACGTGTAGTTGTAGTTATATGTTTTCAATAAAGTTTTTTTTTCTTTCTCTGGATACCTACTTTTTTTGTTTAATCTTTACACAGAAGCTTGGTAGTTTATAGACTTACGAGTTTACCTGGAAACATGTGGGTCTTCAGAACGAATCTGGAAGAACAACACGTTCTTAGAAGATTAAACAGTCAGTGGGGGTATGCTCAACTGATCTACAGTGGCTGCTCTAAATACTGCCATTGAAATCCTTAAAAAGGGGAGAACCAAGGAAATGAAAATGAACCACCTAAGAGTGCATCTGCCTCTTTAGTGCACTTCAGTATGGAAAGATATGTAAAATTACAGGGAATATCTTCTATAGTGATTTAAATGAATGGTGGTATTTTGATCCACTAATGTTTAGATCAATTGAATATACCCCATTATTTGCTGGCTGTCAATACCCTATTAGAAAATGTATAAAGGCATGTATCGGTAAGTGATCCATTGCAAGACTGTGGCATACACCTAGCAAGCATTATTTGGTTAGATGCTTTATAAATGCTTTTCATTAGAGAAAAAAAAAACTCTTAATACTTGTTACAATATAGCTGATTTCCAAAATACTGCTTGATTTCTCTCTTTGCGGATTTCGATAGCAAAAACGTACATCCTTAAACATGGTCTTCCCAGTGTATTAGCAAAGCCTCATTGATCTTCCCCAAAAAAGACAAAAATCTTAATACATTTCATCTAGGCCTTTACTGAAGCTAGAAAATGCATTACACTCCCCCACCAGTAGCGTTTTTTATTATCACGATTGTATTTGCTGGGCAGTCAATTTTATCCAGCATAACAAACTGCAGAGTGCTAAAGTGATTTCCTGCATTACTGCAGTGTGTGTATTAAATTTTGTGAGCCATAATATTTAACTTCAAATATTGCAAGCCTTGGAATTGAATGCGGGTGAACCTAATGTTATCAAACTGACAAATACACTGAAATATTAACTAAGCATGGCTTTTATTTATAAAGGAACTTACAATTCCACCCATATCTGACTGCTGATTTCAAGATAAACCACTTAAAAAAATATTACGCAGTCTGAATATGAGAAGTCACACTGCGTTTGCGTTTCTGAGCGGTATGCATATTATTATTATTATTATTATTATTATTATCAGCACAAGCCATATTAAAACAAATCATGAATGACATTCCAACTCAAAGTGCCACAGCACTTAATCAAATCTATGTAATAAAAACATTTTTTTTAAAAAACACTTGTTGAACTGATTTGATAATAAATGTGTACACTAGAAAGGTCTTCATGCACCCGTAACCCTTTCCAAAAACAAAGAAAAAAGGTGTGAATGCTTAAATTGAAACTAGATTCGGACATGCAGTATGCCAGTGGATATTACCTGTAATGGAGAAGATATTCCATCTGATAATAGGGGGGTATAAAAAGGCTTCTCTAGAAACCAGAAGCAAGGGACATTTTTAATAGCTATGAACTTTTATAGCTAGAATGCAGTTTATTAGGATTATTATTATTATTTACAAGAGCCAAATAGCTTAAAGTGGAAAATTACATGCTTTGAAGGGTTCTATCCACAAGGCAGGAACAAATTACTACCAAGGACCTATAGGAACGCAATGTATACTCATACATCCCAAACCAGGATCAATGTGGTCAATGTGCTATACCATACTGCCTCTCTTCACTCCTAGCCGAGGCCATTCAAAAAAAAAAAAAGAAAGAAAATCACAAATTCAGGTAAAAATCCTGAGGTCATCTTAAATAGGCAATTAAGAAAAGGTCTTCCATATTTATGGATTTCAAGTATATTTGTATCTTGGATCTATATCAAAATGAAATCTAAATAGACTTCACAGTATTTTCAAAATCAGGTTGAGAATAAACAAAATAAAATGTAACATGGAGAAGGATCTGGTTAAAACAGCATATTTCTACACAATGCACTCCATGGGTTACAGTTTTGAGTTCAATTGCTGGTGTTTTCATCTCTCCAGGGAAGATCGGACCATGATGAAGATTCCTGGAGAAAGAAGCAATTTCAACCAGTAATTTACAGTATGTGCTGTGTGCTCTATAATGTCAGTATTATTCCAAGATTTAAACATCATTTTGCAAACACACATTCTGGTAAACTGTAATTTAGTGATCACACTGAATGATTTTTAAAATTAGAATTCTATCACTGCCTAAAAGATGTACATTCCTTTAAATAATTCAAATATTGTAGCAGAAAACACATCCCCTTACAGTGTTACTGTTTATAATTCTATTTTTGGTTGGCCCAATATTCTCATTGTCTTCTTACAAAGTCCAATTAAAATGGTTTGCACATCTCTAAATAAATATAATATAAAATAATACAAAAAAATGTGTAAGCAATTATCTATTACTTTAGATAATTGATTATATTACATTAAGTAAATGGCTTCCTTGATACTTACAGTAAATGTTTTACCACTATAGGAAGCCCCTGATCATTCTTAAAGACCACATGTATAGTTATTTGTATCTACACACATAGGCTCCTGTTGGACCTTACCTAAGAGATAATTACTGTATGGACTTTGAAATACGACAGCAATAAATGAAGGTCTCGGAAAAATGCCCCAGTTGCCCATCAATCCCTACAAAGCCACAAAGGTGGAGGAGAAATGCATTTTGCATTTATAATAAACACAATTCAAAAGCTAAAGTTACATAATTATTATATCAATGCAATAACTTGCAAAAAAAGTCTACAGAGAAAAAAACAGGCACATTTTTTAAAAATCTATTTTGGTTTCAATTCAGTCCTACAGAGTTAATGGCCTATAAATAATTATAGCTGACAGTTGCTGGTCGAAATGAGGGACAGTTAACTCGGCTGTAGAAAAGGTATTTAAACCTTGTGTTGGTTAGAACTGCACAACCCTTTTTATTTCTATGTTTAATACGGCCATTTAAATAAGGAAGTATTGTGGGAGTGCAGTGCAATTAATTGCATTTCGCACAGCTATGTAAAGGATGATTTCTCTGAAGAGAAGGTTGTAAAAAACACCCCTTTCCATTTTTTTTTTAAATCTGTAAATTATCTCCACGCACACGGAGGTCCTTTCATCCAAAACCAACATTGTGTCTTTAGTAAACCAGCCCCCTCGCTCCCATTATCAACCTGCATTTGTGTCAACGAGGTAACCACACACTTCACACTTCTGTGGATTGAGCTAATGGCACTGCTTTTTCAGTGCTGAGATTTTAATTAGCTCATAATTCTGTCACCAGCTCCTAAAATATTTATTTTCATGGAGTGCAGTTCTGTAACTTATGAATTAATGTAATGAAACAGAAAAGAGCAGGGCTGGTATGATTGGATTCTTAACAAAAAAAAAAAAAAAGCTGAATAAAATGGTGCACTGCCATGAGGCGCACATTAATGTGTAGAGCCTTCATTTATTTGTGTAATGTCGAGCGATAAACAGTTCTCTAGCAATGAGAAATGCCTTTTTGGTTTATGGTATAAAAACAACAGCAGTTGTCTCAGTGGTAAATCGTGCATGTGTGCCCTGGAATGAGAAACAAATTCAATCTAACTGAAAGAACTGTGAAATATGAAACATTTAATAACATATGCGGCTCATAAGTTCATGTTTTATGCACCAAACAGGGAGGGGTCTATTTAATTATCTAAACAGTGGCTGGTCTTAATACCGCCGTCCTAAGACTTACAAACCTGTTTTTTCGTAGACCTTATTTATCTGTATTTGTTTTGTATGTAGTAATGTTAATAAGTGGGGGTAAACCCCAGCTGGATTAATATGAAGTTAAATAGCAGCAGTTTTTACCCCATTAAAACAGATTCCTTACAAACAAGCCATGCTTTAATTTGCACACTTTTACGAATTGGAAAAGTGAATCAGTTTGTTTTCTTTTTAAAATTACAGCAGAACAGTAACAAATCAAACGTCAGAAATAAGAATAGATTGCTTTGATATACATTACATTGTGTGTACAGTACTGTGTAACTGGGGAAAAAAAACACACAAAAAAACAACCGAATGCTAGAATGCTTCGAGATACCTATTCAAAGATGCAATTATTAATTTGCTTTGTCATTTTATATTTTATATTTATATTAAACATACTTATACTATACATCTGTTCTAAAACCAAATGCATACAGGTTCAAAAGTCACTAGATCAGTTCTTGTGTGAGCTGTACCAGCCATTCATAAGAAAGAGATGGCATAGTTGGCTTTGGGTGTCAGAATGGGAGATGTCATAGCAAACCTATACTAATGTCGCCAACTATACCATCCTCTTCCATATGGTCTGCTGTTGCTACCCATCAAGACGGGTTGCTCTATTGGGCATAAAGGCATAGAGCCTTTATGCCCAAGGGAAGAAAAGTAATTGATAAACATTTAACTCACTATTTTAATAATTTTATATTTTGGCTTCCTCCTGCTTCAGACAGCAAAAATAAAATAACAAGGTTCATGACAGCTCTTGACCTTTCAGGCAGGTTAGAATCTGCAATAAAATCTTTCTGAAAGCATCCTGTGCTGTTAAGTCTCTCGTGATGAAAAGTCATGTTTGCTTTGATAGTGCAACAAACCACAACATGTTTATTACTTCATTTGGACCACTGTGGGAAAACTACAGAACGGCCACTTCTGTCATTAACTTGAACATTACTATTATAAAAAAACAAATCAAATATTCTCCATGGAAGAATACATTTCCACAGCTCCACGAGTTGTTTATTTTTACGTGGACCGGAGTCATAGAAGACACTTCCTTCCTTCTTATATTAGAAAAACAACAATGAAAAACATTTGGGGATCACATACATGATCATGATACTTTTATTTTTACCAATTTCTGTTAACTTTTGAAAGCTTCGGCTGATATTCGGGGGAGGGATTATTGAATGATTGTTCTCTCTCTAGGATTATTGAATAATTGCCCATTAGATCGTTCCTATATAAATATCAGGTAAACTCACCTGGGCGTTGCCGTCACAATCCCAGCTGTAGTCTTACCCTCCACCTCCCCAACTTCCACCTTAATGCAGGCAGTCCCCCTGGCGGTTGGGGGGTAGGGAGACGGACGTGGCTTCGTGACAGTCCACACTGCTGATCCTGGCATCGTCAGATCAGTTCCTCTTTCAGAGGGTGGTGGCTTCTTCATCTCCCCTTAACAGGTGGGGACCAGCTGCCAAATTGCCCATAATCACTACTTCACAATTCCCATACAAGCAGTCATGATCCCAATATTGAATTAAAATAGATTCATTTGTTTGTGTTTGCAATTATTATTCTGATTTTGGATCAATTCTGCTAAAGAGACCTCCCACCACTACCCACATTTGATGAATGTATATTGGATTGTATCTTGTATTGTTTTAATTGTTGTATGTAAAGCATTGTTGTGTATTCCTTTTGGAATGCACTTAGATTCTCAATGTTATAGAAGTAAATCAACCAAACATGAATAGTTCCCCATCAACAACCTGTTTTCCAATCTTGAGCACCACTTCAACCCCCTATCATCTTCCGCGCTGAGTAATGTTTGCACCACAGGTTGCTCAATTCTATGATGTAGCAAAAAGAAGCAAATGCAGAATCTAGCACAGGACAGCACACAACGCATCGTGTCTGTGTTATAACTAGGGCTTCTGTTTTTCGGGTTTTATTAATTGTATTTTTCTGTGCTAATTTTTAGCTATTTTTGAGTTTTATTTAAAGCGTTTTTTTGTGTCAAAATATGAATAGTAACTTGACAGTACTTGCACACTTAAGTAGTACCTTCTTGCCTTTGCTGTCTTCCACAACTAAATCCCTACGGTCACAGGCACATTCTTCTGGGGTTTTTGTATGTAGGCATTTTTGTACATTTTGCCACAATTCTGTTTTAAATCCTTCGTATCTTAATACAGCTTTAAATCCCGCTAACAAGCCTCCATCCTGATTGTAATCTCATTTTAAATCTCGCAAGATGAGTCTCCAATAGAAATGTAGGAATGTACTATCACTCAATAGTTGGGGCGGGTTTAAAGTATTCAGAACAAATCAATGACAGATACAAGTCAGGAAGACGGGACATTGCTTTTGGAAAATGTATTTATTATTTTTGTAGTAGGTTTTATTTTTTAATGGGAAAAGGGTAAAGTCAAAGTGAATTGATGAACCATTTCCACAGTTTTTCTGGTGTTTTCCGGTGTTTATTGGCTATCAACCGATTTCATTGTGCTATATATTGTAAGACACCAGGATTTCTCAGCAAGCACTCCACACGCTAATTTTTCTGATAGCCAAGATTTTTTTTTGCTTTTACCATTATTTTTATGTAAATTGGTTATTCTTAAAAAAAAAAAACAATTCTAATACAAGAATGTAATAGGACTATATTTACTGTGGCACACCAAGCTGTTCTACCCTAGTTACCGTGGTAATGAAAAGATTGAAATGGGCTTCTATACACCCAGTCAGATGCATGCAGATGTACTGGAGCTCATCCTTCGGTAAAGTTGGATAGATATTACAGAGTTCATTGTCACAGGTCAGCAGTCAGGTCTGAAGATGTACATGCATTTAAAATGTAAAATCCATTCATTATGAAAATGGTTCACATTGATTTATCTTAGACTAAACGTATTTTAGAAGGATCATTTTAAAATCAATGCACCATTGCGTAAATTTTCAATACTGGATTAATCAATAGATTAAAACCAAATACAGAGGGAATATAATTGCAAGCACTCAGTGGGGTTGGATTTTGTGTTTTAGAATGAACCGAACAGAGAAAAAAACATTATAGTAATGGTATGCCTTTAATTGTAACACACACACACACAAACATATATATATATATATATATATATATATATATATATATATATATATATATATATATATATATATATATATATATATATATATATATATATATATATATATATATATATATATATATATATATATATATATATATATATATATATATATGTTGGTGTATTTTAATATTAATCTAGATAAATAATGAGAAAGATATCATTCTTTATGTGACAAATTGGTTTCTTCAATTATTTAGTTAATTGCAAATTATTAAAACAGTGACTTGAAAGTATAGCAATAGTAAGATTAATGTGAATTCACCTCAAAAAAATAAATAAATAAATAAATACATAAATAATTCAATGCATGGATTTTTCAGACCCGGCTATTACATCAAGACTCAATATCTTGTTTACAGACCAGTCAATAGTGATGATCAAGCTGTAGATTTAAGGAACAGAAGGAATACGTACCCAATATGCATATTATTAAAAAAAAGAATCTGATTGTCTAGAATGAATGGATTTTGCATTTCACAGGGACAAGTACATTGTCAGACACAATCAATCGATCACTGCATAATTATTATTGCAAATGATCCATATCCATTCTGCAGTCCTTAAGGGGGATTTAATGAAGCAGTAAGCACATCAATAATAAGACCTACTTTGCTTCCTGCATTTCCCTTTTCAACTGCTTTTGTTCGGCTTTTGTTTTTTTAAAATTCCGTTACTACCCTCTGCAATGGTACCAATTTTGCAATATATATGAATGTATACACATATCAATTCTAATATACATGTATTTAAATATGCAGTATGTTTATATAGACAGTTGACCACATTGCACTGCAGAGCACTCAAACTTGGCGGATGGGGGCACCAGAACGACCCTCATGATTCAGAGACAGCACATTCAACACATATTTATATACAGTAGCACATTTTATGGCACACCTCTTGTTCTCCATAGGCAGCTACATGTTTGACAGTTCCACATGCTAGCCAAATATAACCGTGCATGGAATTCCAGTGAGTTAAGACATTCCCCATTAAAGAGTGTGCAGCTTTTATTGGGTCTTCATGGCACCAAAATTGTAACACAAGACACATCCCCTTTTATACTGTTAAATTATGTTTCTTATGTATTACTACAGTGAGCTTTTCTTTGTTGTCATTGAGTCTGTTCTGTCGATATATGAGCTCATCATTAAAGACAATTCTCTTATAAATGACTTAAAGGGGTTGTTGCTAATTCCATCAATCATACCTGCAGCTCTTCCTTTTGTTATTTAGGTCTCTTGTGCAGTTTTGAAAAAAAAAGACATTTAGCATTTAAAAATGGTAAAAGAAAGCACTACATTTACATGCCATACCATTTTCTGTTTTGAGATTGTGAGTCGCAGTATTAAAATATCTATACCACTTCCAAAATAATAAGAACAGCACAATGAAGCATTGATTTTAAAGGCTGACTACAGGCATGGCTCACAGAACTATGTGAAAGACCTTCACTTAGAGAGAAGAGCACCTGATCCTGTAATCCTGGTTATAGAACAGCACAAACAGGCAACATCCTCCTATTGTAGGAAGAGAGATGCAAACTACTGCAGCAGAGACTTTACTGTGAGGTATTTCACTATATAAACAAAGTTCACATCAAATGTTCTCTTCCCCAAACATGTTTAACTTTACAGAAAGATAACTCTTAGATAACTAATTAAATAGTTGCAGTGGTTCAACCTCAGATGAATATGTAATTATGGGCTTTCATCCATAAATTCGCAAAAGGGGTGGAGATCAAATCTGGGTTCTCAAATATTATAATGAGATGCGAAAGCTGCAGACAATTGCATCCATTTTTAAGAACTGTTGAAAACACATTTCTATGACATTTCTGGTTTCCCCAACGTGTCGAGAGCAATAGGCTGCACACATGTGGCACTAACCCCTCCAGCTCATTCTGAACATCTGTATAGGAATAGGAAACACACCTATTCTATTAATGTGCTTGTGGTTTGCACAGTTTAGCACTGCATCCCTGACTAACTTAAATACAAACGGACAGTATACATCTGGCTTATAGAGTACACATGATAATATGAATCAGTGGTATAATGCAAAATTTGTTGCTGGTCCCTTGAAATTCGTATTAAAGTGAATAATTCACTGTTCCCTGTAAGTATCATAACTTGTCAATGCAGCACCATGATATATTTTGTGTTAATTGTCTAGGCTGCCAAGTTAATAATAATAATAATAATAATAATAATAATAATAATAATAATAATAATCTTTTATTCGCATTGTACACCAATGTGTACAATGCAGCAGCATGATTTATTTTGTGTTACCGGTAGCCTACAGGCTAAAGTAAACAGAACGTGTGCTAGGTATGTATTTGATTTTACTACTGCACCGTACAGTGTACAAGCCTACTGTACAGATTTATATATTTTTTCATAATATAATGTGTACCCTACCCAAAACACATTAGTGTTATTTCAGCACAATGATTTAAACATTTAAAATACATTGAGCACTATAAATGTATGTGTGTGCAACTTTTTATTATTTTATTAAAACCCGACACCTTCTAATGTCAGACAAACATATCCGCTTTAGCGAGAGGCTAGTGTGTGATTATGAAAAGCTTTTTGATATAAACATATTTATATTTATATTTATATTTATTTGGGGGTGAAGCTGGGCACCCCACTATAGATTCGGATGGGATTAAACTGCCTTTCATTTTTAAAATAGGTAAATTGAAGACGGAACAGAATGCATTGTACAAATGACGTTTATATTTTGATTTTTGCACCCTTGCATGTATAGATGTTATCCTTCAGGCACCCTCTGCTGTAACAAAACACAACTCAACTCCTGCTAATTATTTGAACAATGTTGCTCGACTCTCGCAATGTATAATGCTAGAGATCTCACTAAGAAGACCCAACAGATATTTAAATTAGTATACTGCGTCTGTCTTCATTAACATATTTTCTATTAGTACATACGCTAACATGTTTACTTTATTAAGTATGGCAACGATAATGCAAATGGTGCTATGTTTGCTCTGCGACTGGCCCATCTTAGTACACCTACCCCTCAGTTAGTTCCGGTGGTTTCTTAATGGGAATGTAATAATAATTATAATAATTCCATTATCCAAGTAAATCAATTTTCTGAACACTCCCAGGTGCCATTTAGTTTATCACATACTAAACTTAGTCAAGAGCATCCAGAAGTGGTATCTATACATTATTCAGACTTTTCAGCTCCCCCTTTTCCTGTTCAATTCTTATTCCATCGGTCACATACTAAACCGATGTCCAGTTGGCGGACATTAAAATCCCTTGACACTCTTAAAGATGAGTAGATGTGTTAACCCTGATTGCCTTACAGAATTCTGATACAGGTCAAAAATGTGGGCTGACTAAAAGTACCCCCCTTTACCCCACTCCTGCCGAGGCGTATTTTCTCCAATTACTCCTTTATTTCAGCAAACAGTGTTTAATACATGCTACATATAAAAGAAAAACATGTTTATTTGTTTTTAACCCCATGAAGAGGTGCTTTTAATTATCTTATTTTTTATTTACATGTATTTTAACTGAACTGGCAGAAGATATTCCTATTGACGTGTGTTTGTGCCTGCAAACCGAATTACCTTTAAGGAAGGTAAAGAAACTGGAAATCAAATACTGCAGGGTCTCTAATGAAACGGAATCTACTGAAGGGTACGCTGTGGAATGTAGTAAACAGTTAACCTGGAATCACATTTTAATTAAAAAACTGAACAAATGCAAGAACCGCTGCAGCTTTATAACATCCGCTTTTGTGATTAGTTTGAATTCACAGTAAATTACAACATGCTGATTGACTGTGTCCTTTTAATGGACTTTGTGAGGCACAATGCAACTCCTAGTAATGTCAGACAGTCCATAAAGTCAGACAAGCTTGCTTAATCCAGACTGTTGGGCTTGCAGCATGCAGCAATTTCATAAACCTTGCAACTTCTGAAAAGTCCCTCATCCTTGCAGAAAAAAAACCTTTACACAAAGCAAGGTATTATCATTTATATCACTCTGCCACTTCTTTTAATTCCTGCCTTCATTCATTTCCATATGTCTCCACTAGTGTTGATGTGCGTTTGCATGTATGTGTTGTGAGTGAGCTGCCAGGATCCTTTGGTTTCATTTTTGACCTGCCTTTCATTCAAACCCACTTGTCTACATCCCTGTCCATTTGTCTGATCACCATGGTATGGGATGAATATAATATGCACCTCCATAATATAGCGTTCTATTGAATAAAATGCTCTTGAAGATGCTTGAAATTCATAGCAAGGTTCTACGTTATTAAATTGTGCTTTGTTTTAGTATGTACGTGTGTTTCTGTGTGTGTGCTCATAATAAAGAGAACATATTTATTCAACAGCAAAAGCCGTGCAGATGGCAACAGACTAGGCAGCTACATGTTTTATTAAAAATCCCTGTGGAAAACAGAATGAGGATCATTGAGGCTTGTAAGCCACATGCTTTATACAGGACATTTCTATTAACTGAATACCTAATGATATATATATATATATATATATATATATATATATATATATATATATATATACAGTACTGTGCAAAAGTTTTAGGCAGGTGTGAAAAAATGCTGTAAAGTAAGAATGCTTTCAAAAATAGACATGTTAATAAATTATATTGATCAATTAACTAAATGCAAAGTGAGTGAACAGAAGAAAAATCTAAATCAAATCCATATTTGGTGTGACCACCCTTTGCCTTCAAAACAGCATCAAGCATCAATTCTTCTAGGTACACTTGCACACAGTTTTTGAAGGAACTTCGGCAGGTAGGTTGGCCCAAACATCTTGGAGAACTAACCACAGTTCTTCTGTGGATTTAGGCAGCCTCAGTTGCTTCTCTCTCTTCATGTAATCCCAGACAGACTCAATGATGTTGTGATCAGGGCTCTGTGGGGCCATACCTTCACTTCCAGGACTCCTTGTTCTTCTTTACGCTGAAGATAGTTCTTAATGACTTTCGCTGTATGTTTGGGGTCGTTGTCATGCTGCAGAATAAATTTGGGGCCAATCAGATGCCTCCCTGATGGTATTGCATGATGGATAAGTATCTACCTGTACTTCTCAGCATTGAGGAGACCATTAATTCTGACCAAATCTTCAACTCCATTTGCAGAAATGCAGCCCCAAACTTGCAAGGAACCTCCACCATGCTTCACTGTTGCCTGCAGACACTCATTCGTGTACGCTCTCCAGCCCTTCGGCGAACAAACTGCCTTCTGCTACAGCCAAGTATTTCAAATTTTGACTTATCAGTCCAGAGCACCTGCTGCCATTTTTCTGCACCCCAGTTCCTGTGTTTTCGTGCATAGTTGAGTCGCTTGGCCTTGTTTCCACGCCGGAGGTATGGCTTTTGGCTGCAAGTCTTCCATGAAGGCCACTTCTGACCAGACTTCTCCGGACAGTAGATGGGTGTACCAGGGTCCAACTGTTTTCTGCCAGTTCTGAGCTGATGGCACTGCTGGACATCTTCCGATTGCGAAGGGAAGTAAGCATGATGTGTCTTTCATCTGCTGCAGTAAGTTTCCTTGGCCGACCACTGCGTCTACGGTCCTCAACGTTGCCCGTTTCTTTGTGCTTCTTCAAAAGAGCTTGGACAGCACATCTGGAAACCCCTGTCTGCCTTGAAATTTCTGCCTGGGAGAGACCTTGCTGATGCAGTATAACTACCTTGTGTCTTGTTGCTGTGCTCAGTCTTGCCATGGTGTATGACTTTTGACAGTAAACTGTCTTCAGCAACCTCACCTTGTTAGCTGAGTTTGGCTGTTCCTCACCCAGTTTTATTCCTCCTACACAGCTGTTTCTGTTTCAGTTAATGATTGTGTTTCAACCTACATATTGAATTGATGATCATTAGCACCTGTTTGGTATAATTGTTTAATCATACACCTGACTATATGCCTACAAAATCCCTGACTTTGTGCAAGTGTACCTAGAAGAATTGATGCTGTTTTGAAGGCAAAGGGTGGTCACACCAAATATGGATTTGATTTAGATTTTTCTTCTGTTCACTCACTTTGCATTTACTTAATTGATCAATATAATTTATTAACATGTCTATTTTTGAAAGCATTCTTACTTTACAGCATTTTTTCACACCTGCCTAAAACTTTTGCACAGTACTGTATATATATATATATATATATATATATATATAGTAATTTTTTTTTGCATGTACACAAAAGGTTTACATGATTAAAATGTCTTATTTTACGACATTTCGGAACAAAAGCCCTTCTGCAGTAAACGTTGTATTTTTCAAGAATTCTGCAGATCATGTCTTGAGATTGCATTTTTTGTGC